>CM062811.1:370554015-370731515 GCA_031772625.1 Pinus tabuliformis | reverse complement strand
TGATTTCAGGGGTAATTGTTACTAACAATCCTCTTAGCACAAAAGTAGCACTAACTCTAGCCTTAGGTGTGAGTGACGTGGAAAATTCCTGAGCTACATCATCATAATATCTTCTAAGCAGCTCGAAGAATCCCAACCGTTGACGCTTTCTAAATATCTCTACCACAGGGGTGTGGAGGTGTATTTTGGATGTCCCTGTGGGCTCCCTTTTGTTGAAACCTCCTGCCATTTTCTCCTCTCTAGCATGCTAACTAGAGTTCTTTGGTGGCCTAGCTCTAGAGATTTTCAAGGTGACTGTGGGTTTAGAGTTTAGGAGGGTGATGACTGCAATTCTCTATTTATCCCCACACAATTCCTCCACACAATTTTATCTATCCCCATGCTCATTGTAATTACTAGAAAAAAAAGCAAATTTATTTTTCTTTTTCTCTTTCCTAGCTATCAAGTCAAACAACAGAGGATATGGGCCACCTAAATTTCACTGTGATGGCCTGGGTGAGTTAGACAAACATATCAGGTACATGTTTTCCTTGGCTCTATTTTGTTGATTTCACCTAGCTGATATGTTTGTCTTTTTTGTTGTGGTGTCCAGGTGATTTACCTCTTATACTTCTATTGAGATATGGATAGGTGCCATATTGCTTGCAGGGGTGCTAATACTCTTTCTTTGCATGGATGCTAAAGGAGGTGCATGGAGACTTCTATTGTCATAACACAAGTTGCTATAGGGTTTCCTATAGTACTACACGAAATCCTGTTGCTACCTCTTTAATAATTCGTTTGTTCTTTTTCCTTAGAGTAGGAATAAGTGGTGAGGTAGGAATGGAAGAGGTGGAAATGGGGGAGATGGAGCAGTAGGTGAGGGAGGTCACTGATGGTATGGCCATTGGACTTTTTTGTGGTTTTTTTCCTTTCATATATATGTTTCTTTTTGAGTGGTTTTTTTGATGGACAGAGAGGGTGGCATGGTCATGAGTTGGTTTTGGGTAAGATGTGGTGAGGTCAATGGTCCCCTCTTTCAACCCAAATCAGGATTGCATCATCATTTCTGAACTAAAATTCCATTCATGTAGAGTTTCAAGACATCCTGTAGTACTACAAGAAACTCATGTTAACTACATGAAATCCTGTAGAAGTCAGAAAAATGCTTGCAAACTAGTTTTTGATGTTGGGAAATGACGATGGATGATGGAGACATAGTGGGAATGGAATATATGAAGTGAATGAAGGATAGGGTGTTTCTTGGCTTACTGGCCTCTGAACTTGGTGCCCTTCGTTGCCTTGAAAGCTCGCAAAAATCACAAAATTTTATTAGTGGGAAGGTTTGATTTTCCTACCATGGCATTTTGTTCTTTTCTCTTTTATTTTATTTTCTCAGAGAGAGACACACACACAGGTCACCTCAAAGGAGGTTTTCAACTTGTTTTCCTACCCTAGGTGCCTCAAGGGAGGTTTTCACCTAGGGATATTTTATTTTCCCTTTTGCACTATTGGGCCACCTCAAGGAGGTTTTCAACCTAGAAGTTGGCCTCAGGTGCCTCATGAAGGTTTTCGCTTATGCCTCTTATAGTTTTTTTCTCTTTTTTCACTTTTCTTTTCTTAAGAAATAAAAAATTCTTCAAGAATTTGTTGAGCTAGAAGCCAAGACACTTCTAGTCATATTCACTTCCTTACTGATAGTACCGATAAACTCT
This sequence comes from Pinus tabuliformis, assembly GCA_031772625.1. Taxonomy (NCBI): domain Eukaryota; kingdom Viridiplantae; phylum Streptophyta; class Pinopsida; order Pinales; family Pinaceae; genus Pinus; species Pinus tabuliformis. The sequence continues at coordinate 370,729,821 of CM062811.1, read as the reverse complement.
TCCTTTGACAAAGGTATCTTGTAGGATTTCAACCTATACCAATTAACAATAAAGGGGATACCTTCTTCATCAATTATTCTTATCTGAACAACCCCATTGCCATGGCATTTTTCTATGACATATGAGCCTAGCCATATGGTCATCAATTTGCCTTTGAAATTTTTGAACTTGGAGACATATAACAGAGCCCAATCACCCTCTTGAAAAACACTGTCTTTGATTTTTTTTCATGCCAAACCTTTCTTTTTACTTCAGTCACCTCTATGTGTAGGAGTGTCTACATCCAGAATTCATCTAACCCATTGAGCTGGAACAACCTCTCTTGTTTTGCCCTTGTAACATCCAAATCCAATTGTACTGCCATTCTCAAAATGTTGTACTCAAACTCAATCGAGAGGAGAGCCTTCTTCCCATATATCAACTCATAAGCGGTGAAGCCAATGGTTGTCTTCCAATTTGTATTATATGCCTAAGTGGCCTCCACTAGTATGTCAGCCCAATATTTCCTACTCCTAATCCCCAACTTTGTGATAATTCTTTCCAATGCTCTGTTGGCAACCTTTGCTTGTGCATTGGCCTAAGGATGGTAAGAATTTGACTTCTTTTGCTTGATCGTATGTTGCCTCAACAAATTCTCAATCAGGTGTGACATGAGGTGGGTGTTGTAATCAATGAGTAGCTCTCTAGGGTACCTAAACTTGTAAAAGACATTCTCCCTTAAGAACTCAACCACTTTCTCTTATGTTGCTACCTTGATAGCCTTAGTTTCATCCCACTTTGTCAAGTAATCAATGCACACAATTATGTACTTTTTCTTCCCTAATGGTGGATCAATGGGCCCAATGAAATCCATGCCCCACTTCTCAAATGGCTCAAGAGTCACTTGAGGTTGCAAAGGAATTTCATATCTAGGAGTATATTCACCCATTGTTTTGCACTAGTGACATCGACTGGTATATATTCTTTCATGTTGGTGGAGAGTGTGCCAGTAGTAGCCAGCTTGTAGTACCTTGACAGCTCGCCTCTCAGCTGCAAAGTGACCTCCATAAGACCCATCATGATAGGCCAAAAGGATGTCAAGAACTTCCTCCTCCCTAACACATCTTCTCAAAACTTGCTATGCGCCTAGCTTGAAGAGATTTCCCCAAATCCAAGTGAATGGTGCACTTTTCCTTATAATTCTACTCTTTTCCTTGGAGGAAAAATTAGGAGGGAAATGTGCAGCCACTAAGTAGTTGGCTATCAGAAAACCAAGGAGAGAGAATTGAAATAGAGAGTAGATTCACATCTGGGAGTTGATCCTCAACCATTCCTTCCTCACCTATAAGCAAAGCCAGTCTAGAAAAAAAATCTTCAAGTACATTTTCTCTACGAGGCGTATAAATGATAGTTAGATCAAACTATTGTAACAAAAGAAACCATCTAATAATTGTGGCATTCAAGTAAAGCTTTTTCATCAAATATTTAATAGTAGTATGCTCATTATGTATAAAGGTCTGGTAACCAGTGATGTAATGTCTAAATTTATTCAAACAATGGACAACAGTTAGGATCTCTTTTTTAGTCACACTATAGTTCAATTCAGCCTTCGACAAATTTTTGTTGATGAAGTAAATGGCATAAGGTAACCTATCATCTATATAGCCTAGAGTTACTCCCATAGATCTGCCAAAAGAATTAGCATGGATGTTGAAAGGAAGAGCCCAATTTGGGCCTCAAAGTATATGTGCAGTAATCAACTTGTCCTTTAGGGTTTCTAGGGATTTTTGGCAACTTTTTGACCATAAAAATTCAGATTCCTTGGCCAACAGTCCAAAAAAGGTGAGGCTACTTTTCTAAAGTCCTTTATGAATCTCCTATAGTATATAGCTAAGCCCAAGAAACCTATGACATCTCTCTGCTTCTGCAGAGTAGGGACACTCTTTATGATATAAATCTTATTTGGATCCACTTGTAGTCCTTCCTAGGTGTAAACTTGGTCAGTACACACTGAAGGGTGAACTCCATTCATTTCTTTATAGCACAAGTAAAAGGCATCCATATGCACTCTTAGCATGTCAAATAACTCCTTTTCCTGATGTGTACAGAGAGAAGTGTTGATTTTCAATGTTCTTTTCGGACCAATGTTTATCATCTTGACATGAGTAGGACTTGATTCAGCTAGGAAAATATTAATCCAAGGGTTATCTTTAGCTTTCTTTCATAAATTCTCAAGAGACATGGTGTTTTCAGGCTGATTCTAGAGTATTTTCTCAATCAGGTCATCTTCATCAGGTTGCCCCCTTCCTATAGTAGCATCTAGGGTACATATTGGGGAAGAGTAGACCTCATATTCCTCCTACTCTTCTAACCATAAAGGTAATTCATGCTCTAGAGATGGTTGAGAAGGAGGGTATAAGACCAATTGTTTGGACAAATGCCCATTTTTAATGGTCATATTCCCAGTCGTGCAATTTATGTAAGCATCAACAGTGGCTAACCATGGATTTCCAAGGATGAGAGGATAACCATTGAATTTGTTATTAGGTTGCAGAAATAAGAATTTAGTAGGGTATTCTTAGGAATCAATGGAGACCATAACATCCTCAACAACCCCCTCACGAGCTACTATGGACTTGTCTGCAACTTGCAAGACTATTGTGGTCTTCCTTAATGATGCTTGGAGATTCATTTTAAGCATATTATCCTTAGTCCTCACATTGATGGCAGCCCCAAGATCGATCAAGGTATGGGGGGATGTGATACCATTGATGTGCACATCTACCATTGGACTTCCATGATCTAGATACTTTGGGAAAATCACTCGGCCCAACATTAACTCAGACAGTTGTCCAATGAAATTAATGGTAGGGGCGTCTTTATTTCACCTCCTAGGATGTTTGAAGCATTTCTTCTGAATTAACGTGTTGTAGATGGGGACATCCTTGATAGCTTGGAGGAGCGGGATTTTAACACACAAGTTTTTCAATTCACCCAGAAGTTTAGTCTCTTCTAGGGTGCGTTCGAGAGGATGGATTAATCTCTCATGAAAAGGAGGTGGATTGGCTTGAGGAGCACTCTCATCCTTTTCCTCTTCAAGCTCCTTAGGTGGCAATGGAGGTTGATTATCTGGAAGCACTCTTGGAGACCTGAGGTTGATTTCTTGAAGTTCCACAACATAGGTAGGGTAAGATGTTCCCCACTATAGACCCATTGTGTCTGTTTCTTGTTTGGGCTCGGATTTGGTTGAGTAGGAATATGAGGGAACCTTTTCAAGCCACATAGCCAAATCATGACCCTCAAATACTCACTCCATTCAACTCAACGGATGATGCCACCTCTCATAGATGTTATTTTCATAGGACAGGTCAAAACCAAGTTTCGAGCACCTCCTCAGTGAGTCGAATATATGCGATTTAAATGAGAAGTTTGCAGACAACAATTCATCGTTATAACCTCTGCTCATCAAGTCACTTTTATTTTTAGAGTTAGTTGACTAGTTAGGAGAAAGGTTGTTTGAAACCTCATCAAATTTTTGTATAATATATTTTTGAACATTAGTTAGAATAGTTTTCATACTGTTCTCATGCATTTAGATAAGGGTCCGGAATTTTATCAAACGAATTTGCAAAGAATGCTCTTTTTTATGTTTGTGAATGCCTTGATGAAATTAGGGAACATGGTCATTTCTTTTAAATATCAGACGACATTCCTTTGTTGATGCACTATTGTATACTTGGAAGATAACTTGATCTGAAGAAAGGAGTTGATCTATGTCATTAGTCGAATGAGTATAACTTCACATATATGGTACTTCTGTCTTGTGTTATTAGTTCTGTTTCTATTTAATTAGTGATAAGATTTCATTTTCATGAATTGTATATGAGATATGTTCTTTCCATTATGCATTAATTGCACTACTGTATGATGCCTAGCTAAAATTGTTTATTTTCACATATAATCATAAGATATATGTGATATAGTTTATACATTTCTTTTACTAACTATTTAGTCAAAGAAATTATCTTTACACATTATCACCTCTATTTAATGCGTGATCGATCTTTATTATCACATGTCCAACATATATCTTTTTAGATATCATATCACATGGAATACCCAGGTTTATATTAGATTAAGTTAGCTAGAGATTTGCACAATAGAATAGGACACTTAGTTATCATTATTCTTATTGCAATCGCTTGAAAAACACCCACTCTCATTTTGAAACCCACACTGGGAAACAGGTCCCACTTTCCCCAGTTGGAGCCAACACTTCAAACAAAAAAGGAGTTGACTTTAAGGTCTTGACTGAGTGGTTATCCCCATGTGGATATCCCCATGTTGCAATGGAAGAACAACCCAAGGTATCAATGGAATGCGGGGAAAGAGTTTGAGGGAATAAACCAATATGACAACCAGTAGGCTTGTAATCAAAATATGCACAGACATTGAGAGCAGGTGGGGTGGAAGGATATGAGGATTCAACCGATGTGCACGCACCATTTCCCACCTCACATTGTGGAGCTAGAGTTGTTTGTTGAGAAGAGGATGGACAACCACTTGTGACTATGACCATGTTCGGACATAGATTTTGCATCTCTAACACTGAGGTATGTTGGGAGGGGTTCGAATGATTCTAAGAATTGTGGATTTTCATATATGTAAAGAAGATACTTAAAACATCCATCGATAAATTCCCAATCAATCTCATCTTCAGGAAATTGGTATGCAAGATTACAAAAACGCCTATGAAATTTCTCAATGGATTCACCAGGTTCTTTCATAATTTTATAATTTATTTATTGAGTGCTTTAAATTTAAAGTGATTGAAAGCAAGGTCTATCTCTATTACCAGATGAGGGAGAGAGTGAATATATTTTTCAAGTAGCATGGAAGACCAATGTAGTGGGTTCACTCAAAGTGTGTATCTGAACAAAGCACAGGTCGATTAATATTCAAAGATTTCATGCATTTCACGAGAGCCTACAATGCCAACCATGTGTATAACCAAGGCTACCTAACCTCCACCATCGTATGTTTTACGCAACAAGTTATTTCAGAGCTCTTCCAAGATTTTAAAGTCATTTCTATAAGACATACACTCCGAAAGAGAAATTTTGTGGTTAGTCATGACAAGTATGAAGAGACTCAAAACAAATTGTGAGGAGTCACCTTGTCATTTGGCCCTCCTTCTAGTGCCATAAATGTTGATAGTGTTGGTACTTCCAACATTCAGGGGATCTCCTTGGTATGAAGTCCCAACATGACCTCAAATCATTTAGTGTAGGAGTCCCATCCGATATGATGGACCAGTTTCCATTATCATAAAGATATGCCTTAACTCTTCCTTATTAGCACATGAGAGTGGTTTTCTTAGTCTTCAAATAGTGAGGTTCATGTGCCTGGTGAGTGCTTAGTGTCGCTTGTGTCAAGGTTATTTCACTACAGAGGGAGAGGTTGAAAATGGGTCTCAAGATGAAATGGAATATTCCTAACTTTGATAGAGACCCCCAACATAGCAAGACATGCACATCTTCCAGCTGAGTAGTCCACATAGTTGTGGAAATCACAAACACAAGGTGAGCTGATGGCACATACAACAACCAATGGAATAGTCCACACGAGTGTGACGGTTTTTATAACAATTTTATTAGAATGAATCTATTGAGTGTCCAATGGAATAGTCCACATGGGAGAGACAACATTAACAACTGATACAACACATTTCCAACAACATATGCATGAAAAAATCGAAATAGTTCAACTGCCTTAATATAGGTTAAAGCAACATGCATCATAAGTGTCCAAAGAATAATCTTACAAACAAATATAATACATGTGTGAAAATGTGTTGGCCTATTAACAAGCTTCTGAATTAAGTGAATGTTCCAACACACATATGTACAACATTCTATCACTAACCTCGATATCGGGACATTGGAGCCATTACTCACTCTTCAAAGAAAATAGTACAAAGTCTCAAGGATATCTGGGAGGAGTGAAGGTGAAAAGTATTTTTCATGTACAAATGAGGGGTATATATAGCCAAGGGTGGAACTGACACTTGTGACTCTTCGACTTCCCTCATGACTGTTCGAATTACATGACTCTTCGATCTACGTGAATATTTAACTTCATTTGTGTGTCTCTTGGACTTCCACATTACATTACATTTATTACATAGTATTACCTAGAATAAAGATGTGGCCGAGGCGACTCATGAGACAACTCGACATGACATTTCTAGTATTTTTGGCTTGATGGGGTTTGACCCAAGTTCAACATTAGTTGCACCAACTAACAAAACCATAATTGCTAGCCCTTTTGGCAAAAACCCATGTAGCGCAGGTTGCAATCTCACTCAAAGTAGTATTGGGGGATAACTGAGCTAGGCTTCCACATCCAAAGGTCAATGTGATAGGTTCCTATGGTTCTCAGGGCTCATTTCTATCTTCGAGAAACTTAACCCTTATGAAACAAATAATTACAGTAATTTACTTAAACAACTTCTAGATCTTCCTAAAGGCCTTTAATAATTCATAATGTGCATAAATAGTATTGAGCTACTCCTCTTATGCACCAGATAAGGACTAATTCATATAAATTTCAACATAGAGTGAAAATGAAAATCCTCAAAGAAGTAAGAAATAATACACAGATACACTTGAAATGTCTCAAAATTGTATTTATTAGGTATAATTATTCTAGTGCAAACTTCCTTTTGCTGCACACAGAGCTGCAGGGGCCCACTCACTCAACCTGCGGACATGTTAAGGTCCATGCGCACTTAGTTGTAGGAGCCTTGCACTTTGCCTAAGTACATGAAACAAATCTTGCCTGCTTTAGCTTACTTTCCCTTACAGATATTTCTATCTTAGTTACTTCTGTAAAATCGCTATGACTCATCTCTACATAGAACTTCATTTATAATACCATGGTCCATGGACAATGGGTTGGTCTCAGAACCTCCTTATCCCTTGCCCACCAAAGGGACTAAAGCCACTTTGGCTCATACTATCATCGCACTCCGCTTCCAAATTTCATGAAGACTTTACATTTTATACAAAATTCAACCCAAAATTTGATCAAAGCATAACCCAAGGGACCCCATCCCAACATTAGGTCACTTGTCCTTGAGTGACTCAAAGGGTGTTGCAATCATTACCTAGAGTTTGCGAAACTCCATCTTCAGAACCTGCAAATTAGTTATGCCCTACATAGCTGCCTTCTTTACTTCCTCAACGATCTTTTTTGTAGGAGGGCCTTCCACCATGAGGCCCATTGTTCTCTATGTATTTTGGATGCCTTTTGAATTGGTCTGAACTGACAGAGTGAGTTGGCTTGCCTCCTCCGTCGAAGGATTTGTTTCGTCCCTCAAGATGGCCTCTTTCCACCACCATGCTTGAATTTTTGTTTCCATCTTCTTTCCTTCCTGTAAGCGTCTGAAGTGCTAGAATGGCATGAAAGTCTACGCAGTCGACCTTATTTCATCAAACTGCTACTTCTTCTCCCTAATGTTAGTGTCGATCTTTTGTAGAGTGGGATCCTCCTACAGAGATGTCCAGAGTTCCATGGCCTACTCGAATAAGTTTGTGCAGTCCTTCACTACTCCCTCTAATGTGGCCATCCCTTCCTTGATTGCTGTTCCACACTGCTCCTAGACCTCTGGTAGAGTTTTCAGCTACAACTTCAATGCCAACTCCAAAATTTGTAGTTGGAGTTCAAATCAAACACGACCAATTTCATCCTTTGAGTTTGTGATCACTGTAGCCAACTGTTGAATCTTTTATGTTGATCCTTCTTCTATTGTAATGTTGATGTCTGGTAGCCCATTCCATACGTGTGTAATTCTTGCTTCCAAGTGCTGACTGTGCATGGCCATTTGTTCTTTCTCTTTCAACGCTTGCGGCTTTTTCGTGAATATCTGCTGGTTGCTGGAATTGACCTAACTGATGATCAGAAATGTACACTCCCTAACCCTTAGCTCATCGGATATGCCTTGATGCAATTCATGGAGGATCTAGATAGGGAGTCTCATGAGATTGACACATAGATCCTTGATCTGTGACAGTTGGGTGTTTGCTTCCTCTCATTGGGCACGTAGGTTTCCCTCTAGAAATTGAATGACTTTGAGATCTAGATTTTGATCTGTATCTATTACGGTAGTGCACGCTTAGTATAGGCTCACTTGAATATAAATCATGTAGCCAAAGCTCACTTGTAATCACCTCGTTTGGATCTGCAGATTGCACAGATCCTTCTGCACGTTTCCCTGCGCCTGGTGGTACTACTTCTAAAGCCACGTCCACAGTTGTTTTATTGTGTCATAGACCTTATCTACAATCTCATCTAAGAACCCCTCTGTGAGGACCAGTAGATCCACCTAGGAGAATTTGGCAGACTTGCCCTTCTTCCTTGGTCCTAAATTTGTCTTCTCTGATCGCTTCTTTACTTTAAAGGGGGTGCCCTGCTCGTCACCCCCGTCTCCTTCAACATCGGAATCCTCCTAGTCCTCGGTGTGGTGAGAGGCAGACTCCTCAACTTTTGTTGTCCTCTCCTTGGCCACCCATTCTTTGTTAAGAAATGCCTTACCAAGAACTTCCTTGTTAGTAGTGTACTTCTACTACACAACTTTCTCCTGAGCTACAGCCTGCTCTGCTTCCTTCTATTTTTGTGCTGTTATGGTATCCGTGGAGAAAATTTGTTGTGCATTGGTTGTGCCCGTGCCCAGATCTGTTGTGCATAGCCACTCCCCTAGCCATTTCCCAACAATCTCCTATACATCTACCTCACCCACCATGTAGGGTAACTTAAACCATGTCTTCTTTGGGTTTCCTCTTGAGCAGAAAGAAACACTGTGAAATTCCACCTTGAACTCTGCATACAACTCCAACTGTTCGTATAGAGTCAGTGAAAACCTCGACCTCTGGCTAATCACCATTAAAAGTTCCATGTCTACAAGCACCCAAAAAATTTCGGTTTCCATGACCCATGCTCCATCCTTGGTTTCCGAGAGCAAAGAAAACTTTCTTGCCTCCAGAAGGTTTGGGTCTTGTGGAGGAAACTGGTTGTTCTCTGGCATCCTTCATGCTAATAGTATGATCAGCAACAATAACTAGGCATAATGGAATTCCTTGCCCTCATCCATAGATTCATGAAAATTTGCCAAAAACTCCTTACAGAGGTAATGTGCCCAGTTGTACTTGATGCCTTTAGCACATTGTGTAGATAATGAAATCAACAGCTCTGGAACCTCGTCCGTGCAAGACATCCACATGATCTTGCAGGCCAAGATATACATGGAAAACTACATGCTTTGTCTATAATAGAGCAGATGGAATATCCATGTGACTTCTTCACCAGGCCGAACTCGCCCTTCATGTGGTTCGCGAGTTGCTTTTCTTTCACTTTTCCTACAAATGGCTCTCCTGGATGCACACTTTGATAGGGCATCATGGTAATCCGATGGATCATCATGTCAGTAATAGGGATGCATTCTCCCAGCCAGAGACACCCATCATGAACCAGGGTGAGCATTTGTCTAATACACAAATTTTTTATATTCATCTGGCTGAAATGTGACACTCAGGGCATGTTTAGTGAATGTGCTTGCTGAATTGTCACGACCCACTTCATTGGCATAAGTCATGTGACTCTCATTTCCTCATAGTAAATTTCACCAAATCCTTATTTGGTGCAAGTTGAGGGAACTTCTCATGGTCTTCCAAGTCCCAGTCCTCCATCTTGAGCGATCGAATGTGCCCTAATAGCGAGCCCTCAAACACCACCTTCTCTGGCAGCAGTGGTGTAGAAACCATGAATTTGCTGGTCTCTGGGTCTTTAGGCACCCTAGCTTTGCCTTTCCAAGGTGGGATATACTTTGGGAGTCAATTCATAGGCTCACCCTCTTTGGAATCCATCTCTTGGATGCCTCTGTGAAGCTCTTCTTGATTGAGGTTAGGGGGCTCATGTGGCTACCATGATTTATCCATTTTCCTATTTTGGCGAATCTCTGTGGGGTTTTTCCACCATGATTGCCTCACCGAAATGGATTGTGGTTTCTTTTTCTTCTTATTGGCTGCATATGGCTTAGTCCTAGGTGACCTTGGCACCATAAGTACAAAGGGTGTTGTTTCCATTGCAAATATGACTTCAAGGGGCACGACTTTAGAGGCTACGGCTTCAGACATTATGGCTTCAGAACTTACAGCTTTTGTGGGATGAGTTGCAGTCATTATTTCTAGGAAGGCCTTACAAAAGGTTTTATACACATTACCTAACCCTCGTGATGAGAAAATATCTTCCCTATTGCGCTCAGACATAGAATTCAGTTCTTGGTGCAACACAATGCGAGAAAGCTCACAATTAATTTTCTAAGATCAAAGTGTTCTAATGCAGGGCAGCATGCCAGATTTATAGGTGATTTCAAATTCGAATCTGACTATTCCCTCCAAAATGCCATCATCAATGCTCCTTTGAGAGAATATTGGTAAAAATTTTCCCAATAAATGTGGAGCCCCCACTCCGCCTACATGAAAATTTATTGTCTAATCATATGTAGTATCTTCAACGACTACTTTTTGAATGGTCTACATGGCACCCCTCCCCGTAGTGCAAATACCTTGGCATAACTTGCATTGGTGCCTTGCTTTCCTGTTTGCGATATGGGCAGAGTAGTTTAAAGTCCTTTACTTCTTTCAACTACTTAGAGTACTAAGAATGTCCTGCCATCATATAGTCATTGCGTAGGGATGAGATCATCCTTGCACAACTTCAACATGCTTCCATTAACTTTACCTAGGAACATTTCTCCATTCAGCTTCGCGAGCTAAATTGCCCCACCATCTATAATTTCTTTGATGACATATGACCCCAACCAATGCATTTGAAAATTTCCAAGAAACCTCATGAATTTTCTATCATAAAGTAACACTAAATCATTCACCAGACCCTTTCATGCTTCTTTTGTACCTGTCTTTGAAATCCTTTCAAAAACATATCCTCTCTAATTCTATGAGTTGCACGGGATGCTCCTCCATAGTGTCGCCATCAACCACATCAGTTAGTGTTGTAATCTGTAGACACAGCATAATATACTCCATGGGCATCATAACCTCTATCCCATAGACCAACCTGAAAGGAGTTTTGCCTATCAAATTTTTACACGTTGTCCTATATGCCCATAGGACTGCTGGTATGCATACATCCCAATCATTCCCTTTCGTGTTGCATACCTTCATCAATACTCTCCAGGATCTTATTGAATGCTTTATCCATACAATTAGCTTGAGGATGATAGGGCATGCCCTTTTGGTGATAAACTCAAAATTCATCCAGCATCGCAACAATAATTTTGTTTGAGGAATGGATACCCCTGTTGCTCATCAATATCTTCAAGAAACCAAATCGAGTTAAGACAAACTCGAAAAGGAAATTTGCGGTTGTAGCATCACTACAGTCTTTGATCGGTTTTTCTTCTTCCCATCACATCAAATACATAGTTGGAGTAATAATGTATCACGTGCTCGTCTTTTTCCCTGCTGGCCATTGTTGAAAATAACAACAAGAAATGCTAAAAATAGAATTGCTAAAAATCGCACTGCTATAAATAGTAGTTCAGCCAGTGTTCTTAGCAACAACGGATGGAAAAATGGAAGTTCTTAAAGTAACATTCTATAAATATAATTTTGGGATACCTTCCTATTTTAGTCAGTCCCTAAACTTAAATAGTGAAGTAAAATTTGAATTTGATCTTAACAGTAGTTTGTAAAATAATTAATTAATTCATCTTGAGTTAATTAGTTAAGGAATATCAAACTTCAAGTCTCTGTGGGAACATGCAATAGTTTCTCCATTAATTGAGGAGTTAATCCATCAGTTAAAGAGATAAGGATGAGTTGTAATATTGAGTTGTAATTAGTTGACTTAGTTAACTGAGACAAGTCCAGTTAGATTAATTCAAACAATTCGTTGAATTAATGTAAGTTCAACTAATTGCATGCATGTAACTACTGCTCTTCAAATAACTAAGTATTCTTTCATAAATAACTCATGTATGTCAGTTCAGACGGAGAACCAATTGAGATCATATGGAGGGTATTGTACTGTCAGTTTCTAGAATATTCCATTGTGAATATTCCTTTCATGCAGAAGGAATTCTTTCCTTAAGGATTGCATAGTTACTTCTTTAGGTTTAGTGAGTGTGATGAGGCCAATTCACACATGTGACATCATTAGACCCCAAGGAAAATTGCACAAGGAAATAGGAGGCTTGGAGGGCTTGAGGAGGACATATACAGTGTCTATTCAGTCTATGAGTTGTATTGTTTGATTGCAAAGAGAGAATGATAGCTTGAGAGTTGATTACTTTTGTAACTTGAACAAGATTTCCACTTGTATGATAATATAGAGTTGGGGTTTTAGGCTGAGGCTTTCCCTGTGATATTTCTTCCGTGTTATGTGTGATTGATTTCTCTTTCTAAGTTATAAGTGTTCTCTTGATCTTGCTCAACTCGATTAAGATTCTACAAAGTGTTGTAGAAGTAGATCTTGTATCGTGTTTTAGTATATTGCATAATCTGTTGATCTACAGTGGGAATTTCTACATGCTATCAGAGCAAAGGTGATTAAGGCGAAGAACATTATACAAGAAGGAGAAGTTCAAAGTTTGGTTCTTGAATATAGAAATCGAGTTCTTATCACATCTCTATTTCACCTATGGCATTCAGTGGCTTAAGACTCAAGATTTCCCTTGATGGCAGCTTGAGTTATATAGCCTGGAAGGATCACATGGAGGCAATATTAGAGGATAATGGTTTAAGGGACTTCATTGATCAAGAAGTCCCTTAGCCGAATGATGCTACTCAACTGGTGGAATGGAAGAAATGTGTTGCTAGAGCAAGGAGAATCCTCCCTGAGGGAGATCGAGTCCACATTGTCTCAAGCCTCCATGGGAAGGATACACCATTTTCGATGTGGAAAACATTGAAATATTTATATCAGAACAACAACGATCAAAGGAAGTTGGCACTGAAAGACAAGCTTCATAAGATCAAGTGTGAAAAGGGTGACATAATCTCTACATATCTGAACAAGCTCACCACTTGCAGGGATGAGCTTGGAAGTGTAGGGATCACTACTGCTGATGTTGACATGGTGAGTCTTGCACTCCTCGGTCTTCCTAAGAGCTGGCATAGCTACTAGGACTCGGTTAATGGAAGAGAAAAACTGCTAGATTCGGAATGACTTTGGTCAGATCTGATGCAACAGGAAATAAGAAGAAGCACCAGAGATGGATCCTCATCGAGGCAAGATGATGAGGAAAATCTAGCCTTATAGAGTAAAGCGAGGAAAGGAAAAGGGAAGGCATCCCATCCCAAATCTAGTTCTTCCCATGGTGGGAAGAAGATTGACAAATCGAAAGTGTGATGCTTTCATTGTCATGAACTGGACCATTATGCTACAAATTGTCCACAGAAGAAATCCAAGAAGGGTTCCTCAGAGGGATCTGATGGTGAGGCACTGGCCTCATAGTTTGAGCTAGACTTCTCCCTTATTGCATGCATGGTTTAATCCATGGTGGGATGTGTGTGGTACCTAGACAGTGGAGCTTCATTCCACATGTTAGGTGACAAGAATCTTTTCAGTACCTTGGAGGAGAATGATCTCCAGATGCGGATTGAGATGGGCGATAATGGAAAGCACCGTGTTTCAGGTAAAAGTATAATTGTGTTCCAGAGGGAGCATGGAGATCCCCTCACCCTGACTAACGTAAAGTATGTAACAAGTCTGGAGAAGAATGTTATGTCTATCGCTATGCTAGAAGATAAAGGCTATGATGTAGTCTTTAGTCAAGGAAAGGTATTCTTGAGGCATATCGGTATTGGATAGACAAAGAGTTCGAGTCAAGAATCTCTACATGCTGGAGGTAGACGAATGTGCTTCTTTGAGTTCCAAAGCTGAGATGGTGCATAGCAAAGATGTTGGCGAGCTATGGCATAGAAGACTGGGCCACTTGCACCATGGTGCCCTAAAGATCATGCAACAGATTTCTACTAGATTACCCAAAGGAAAACTTGACCAGACGACTACATGAAAAGGTTGTACCTTGGGTAAGGATGTGAAACCTTACTTTCTGGATCGATACAGTAGAGTTGGAGCAATCCTAGAGTGAGTTCACTCAGATGTTTGTGGGCCTTACTCTACAAACTCCACCGCTAAACAAAGGTATTATGTTATTTTTATTGATGATTTTTCTCATATATGCTGGATCTACTTTATGCAAAAGAAGGATCAGATCTTCTTGAGGTTTTTTGAGTTTAAAGCCTTGGCAGAGAAAGAATCTAGAAAGAAAATAAAAGCCATGCATAGCAACAATAGTGGAGAGTATGTCTCACAACAGTTTAAAGACTTCTGTGTTGTAGAAGGTATTAAACGAGAATTGATGGCACCCCATAACCCACAATAGAATGGGGTGGCTTAAAGGAGTAACAAATCGATTGTGGGAGAAGCTCGAGCGATGTAACATGAGTAAAGCCTACCACTGCATTTGTGGGCTAAGGAATGCAATACAATAGTACAATTGCGGAATAGAAGCCCGCACTGTATACTGGGAATGAAGACACCTATGGAGGCCTATTCTGGGAGGCAACCTAATGTAAGTCACTTCTGAATCTTTGGATCATCAGTCTACTGTCATGTGACCAATGATGCTAGGAAGAAGCTAGACCCAACAGCTGAGTGGGGAATACTTGTGGGGTACACGAATACACCCCACAACTATTGGGTGTACCTTCCTTCGACTCAGAGGACTGTGGTATGTAGGGATCTGAAGTTCAACAAGCAGAAACCCATGAGATTATCACTTTAGAGGGAGCTCGAGTTGCATGCAGAAGAGGAACTTTTAATTTGTAAGGATGAGGAGCCTCAGATTGATGCAGAGTAGCCACATGCAGACGATCTGGGAGTGGAGACATCCACTCATCTTGATACTTCCAGAGATGGGCAGAAATGCTCAAGGGAAGCTGACAGGTTGATGTTGGATGCACGGGAAAATATGGGATAGCCATCTTCTCAGCGCAGACAAAGGAGGTCACCCGAGCGGTACACTGGGTACATGGCCCTAGTTGGGGAGTGTGTAGATACCAAACCTTCTTCATTCGAGAAGGCAGTGCAACAACCAATCTGGGTTGATGCAATGGTAGAGGAGTATGACTCATCATTTGGAACAATGTGTGGGATGTTGTCCCAAGTCCTTAGGGCAAGTCAGTGCTGAGTTCCAGATGGCTTTACAAGGTAAAGCAAGTAGCTGATGGAAGTGTTGAAAAACATAAGGCAAGGTTTACTTCCCGGGGTTTCTCACAGGTCGAGGAGATCGACTACGATGAGACTTTTTCTCTAGTAGAATGTACTCTTCGATTAGATCGATGTTGGCACTATCAACTCAGATGGGTGGAAGATCCACCAGATGGATGTGAAGAGAACATTCCTCAATGGGAAGATTGAGGAGGAGGTGTACATTGAGCAACCAGAAGGTTTCAAAAACTTCAATCGTGAGTCGCATGTGTGCAGACTCAAGAAGGATTTGTATGGGCTGAAGCAAGCACCCCGTGCTTGGTACACCAGGATCGAAAACTATTTCACAAGTTTGGGCTTCACCAAGAGTGAAGCAGATGCGAACACTTACCACATCATGGTAGAAGGTAAACCATTGATTGTTGTTCTTTATGTCAATGATCTGATTTTGACAGGTGATGATCAGCAAATACAGTCTTGCAAGGAGGACCTTGCAAGTGATTTTCAGATGAAGGACATGGGCCTTATGCACTACTCCCTAGACATGGAGGTGTGGTAGAAAGATGGAGAAGTATTTGTGTCTCAAGGCAAGTATGCCAATGAGATACTCAGGCGCTTTCACATGGAGAAGTGCAAGCCCATGCAGACTCCTTTAGTTGGGAATTGGAGGAAGGAGGATGCTACTTTCGGTGAGGTAGTAGCTGCTACTATTTATCGACAACTCGTGGGATGACTTACGTATCTAGTGAACACGTGACCTGACTTATGCTTTGTAGTGAACTGGCTATGTCAAGCTATGGTTCATCGTACCAAGTTGTTTTGGAAGCCAGTGAAGCATGTGCTGAGATACCTGAGAGGCTCATCTCAATTCGGATTTTGGTACAGATGAGCTGAGGGAGTGAAGCTTCAGGGCTTCACAGATGTGGATTGGGCAGGGAGTCCATCAGACTGGAAGAGAACTTATAGAGGAATTTTCAACCTTTGTTCAGCTGCAGCTTCATGTTACAATAGGAAACAAAGGTCAATCACACTTAGCTTAGCAGAGGCTGAATACATGGCTGCTAGTCAGGTTACATGTGAGGCCATTTGGATGTGATAGATTCTAGTGGGATTGTTTGGTTAGATGATGGGTCCTACAGTGATCTACTGCGATAACCAGAGTTATATCAAACTCTCGAAGAATCCAGTTTTTCATGATAGCTCCAAGCACATAGATATCCAGTATCACCATCTTCGACACTATGTGGTCAAGAGGATCATGTTGTTACTGTATGATTTGACTGAGGAACAAGATGCAAATATCTTGACTAAGGCATTGTCAAGATTCAAGTTCAAGTTCCACAGGGACAGGATTGGGGTTACTGATAATCCCTTTGTTGTTGAGAGGGAGTGTTGAAAATAGCAACAAGAAATGCTAAAAATAGAATTGCTAAAAATAGCATTGCTATAAATAGCAGTTTAGCTAGTGTTGATCTTAACAACAATGGATGGAAAAATGGAAGTGCTAAAAATAGAATTCTTTAAATAGCATCTCAGGATATGTTCCTATTTTAGTGAGTCCCTAAACTAAAATAGTGAAGTAAAATTCGAATTTAATCTTAGTAGCGGTTTGTAAAATAATTAATTAATTCATCTTGAGTTAATTAGTTAAGGAAAATCAAACTTGAAGTCTATGTGGGGACATGCTAATTGAGGAATTTATCCATTAGTTAAAGAGATAAGGATGAGTTGTAATATTGAGTTGTAATTAGTTGACTTAGTTAATTGAGTCAAGTCTAATTAGATTAATTCAAATAGTTTGTTGAATTAATGTAAGTTCAATTAGTTAATGCTTGCATGCATGTAACTATTGCACTTCAGATAACTGAGTATTCTCTCATAAATAACTCATGCATGTTAGTTCAGACAGAGACCCAGTTGAGATCAGATGGAGGGGTGGTGTACTATCAGTTGCTAGAATATTTCATTGTGAATATTCTTTGCATGTAGAAGGAATTCTTTCCTTAAGTATTCCACAATTACTTCTTCCAGCTTAGTGAGTGTGGTGAGGCCAATTCACACATGTGACATCATTAGACCCCAAGAAAAATTGTGCAAGAAAATAGGAGGCTCGGAGGGCTTAAGGAGGACATATACAGTGTCTATTCAGTCTGTGAGTTGTATTGTTTGATTGTAGAGAGAGCAAGACAGCTTGAGAGCTAATTCTTTTTGTTACTTGAACAATATTTCCACTTGTATGATAATACAGAGTTGGGGTTTTAGGCTAAGGATTTCCCTGTGATATTTCTTCTGTGTTATGTGTGATTGATTTCTCTTTCTCAGTTATATGTATTCTCTTTATCTTGTTCAATTTGATTAAGCTTTCACAAAGTGTTGTAGAAGTAGATCTTATATTGTGTTTTAGTATATTTCATAATCTGTTGATCTAAGATGGGAATTTCTACAGCTGTATCAGACCCACAAAGTCAATTGCCCATTTTTCAAACACCTGTAAATAAATCTGTGGGTTTAATGGAAGTTTGTCCCTCCACGATGGCTTCCCCATCCTTTGACAAGAATCACATTCTTTGCAGTGTGCATTGGAATCCTTATGCACCATTGGCCACCATAATCTTGTGCGTAGGATATTCTGCGTGGTTGCCATGCCAACATAGTGTCCTCCTTCCACTCCTCCATGTGCTTCGACGAGCATGCTAGATCGTTCAAACTCTGAAACATATTGGCACAGTATTTCATTGAAGTCGATCTTATAAAAGTGTTCAACGATCACAGAAAAATCAGCCGCGCAGACCACTAATTCTTTTTTTTTTTTTGTATAATATCCCTCCCAGGTCGTGCCAGTGGTTAAAAATTGGATTATGTTAGCAAATTAATCATCTTCGACACATACATTAAAGAGTTGTGCATCTGGCAACCCTTCTTCCAAACTAGTGGGTCCTCCACTTGTCTCAGTCCCTATAAGTTATCAGGTCCTACATTCAATCCTCTGCGCTTCACAATCATCTAAAAGTTGTATTCTTGAAAAAGAAACAACCACCTAAAGATCTCACCCCCCCGATATAGGCTTGTTGACCAGGTACTTGAGGGTGGAGTGATCTGTATACATTTCAAAGTGCACACATAACAGGTAATGTCTAACTTTTTATAGCACGTAACCATTTCCAACCCTTTGCGCTCTGTAGTTGAGTAGTTCTTCTCAGTATTTCACAATTTCCTGCTTAGGGATTTTTGAATTGGATCATCCATGGTATTGTGTGCCTCTTGTTGTCGACATTTCAAATCCCAACGTAGCTCCATCTTCAGGACATAAGTGCTACATTGAAAGAGGAGCTTACCAACCGGAACAAATAAATACATAATGCTTAAAAACAAAAGGCAAAAATCTGCCTTATTTTCCAAAACTAAACCTAAGCCTACGTGAGACTAATTAATTGATAAAAATATTTAATTTAATATATTAAAAACGATTGTTTAATTATTAAGTAAAATTTTTCTTTAATTGTTGTTTCCTAAAGATTTTAAATTAAGTTGAAATTTACACCCTCAACCCAATTAATTTAATAAAACTTTAAATTATTCTATAAATTAATATCCCTTTTAATGAGAAACACTAAATTAATAAATTCTAATTATTATTATATTAGTATTGATAAAAAAAATTAAAATGAAAAATTAATTAATTTATAAGAATATTAGTAATAAATAACTAAGTGTAATCTATTAATTAAAATTCTAATAATTTTATGATGAAATATATAAAACTATTATGTAAAATTAATAGCAATATCTACTAAAAAAAATTCCTAATGTTGATAAAAATAAATTAATTTTTAATTCATCATTAAATAATAAAGATTATTAATAATTAATAATAATTTTAATGATAACAATTATTAAATTATTAAGTTAATAATGATTAAGAATTTAAAATATCAATAATAATTACTAGATTTTTTATTTAATAATTTAATTTTAATGGAAATAACTATTATAAATACATATTATGAATAAATAATAAATTATTAATTTATTAAGAATAATAATTAATACTTAATTCATAATTATTAATTAACTCTACTTATTAATGTTTATGATTATTAATTAAAACTACTTATTAATGTTATAATAATTTATTTATTTATTAATTTATTTATGTTTCGTAAATAATTAGAGAGGTCAGGAAAGAGAGCTCATACTTAGAGTACTATACCTTGGACAACCTGGAACTGTTGATATGCCAAATCACCGGAAGCTAGTTTCCATTGATCTCATTCCCACAATCTATGTTGAGGTTATTTAGATATTTCCTAATCTCAAGTGCCTCTCTGAGTTTCCTCTTTTGATAGTGATGTTCCCTCGCAATAATATTGGCACTCTTGAGACATACATGATGCTTGGTTTTTGAGGAGTGCTCTGTAAGTGCTGAGTTGTTTGCTGCCTCCCACGAAGGCTATAGGATGATTAATTTCACCTTCACCTAGCTAGGTTAGTACCACACCTAACACAGTACAAGAGGCATCGACGTGAACATGAAATTCCTTCTTCCATTTTGGGAACACCAAAATGGGCGCAATAACTATCTTTTCCTTTAAAACATCAAAATTGTTGTCACACTTCTCATCCCATCATAAAGTCATGTTCTTCTTTAGTAATTTCTCCATTGGCGTAGTGATCTGCGCAAAAGCTTTGATAAAAATCGTATAGTATCTGGTGTGGCATAGCATTGCGCGCAATTTATTTACATCCTTTGGAGCCTCTAAATTGAAAATAACAACGATCTTCACAAGGTCTACCATTAATCCTTCTTGCATACCACATGACCTAGCAATATCCCATAGGGTACACAAATGATACATTTCCCCAAATTCAAAGAAATCTCGTATCTACGACAAATATCCAACATAAGGTGCAAACTTGCAATGTGGTGCTTTACCAACCCAAACGCAGTCCATTCATCAAAATAAACTTCTAATATTTTATGGATGAACTCCTCAAAAGCTGCACTTATGACCCTTGAGAAGATTGTGGGTGTATTCTTCAGCCCGAATGGCATCACTATGTAGTGGAAGCATCCCAATTCCATCACGGAAGTGGTCTTATTGCAGTCTTCTGGAGTGATATTAATCTGGTGGTAGAACCCATCAATGAATGAATAGGCTTCCTACCCTCCAACATTCTCCAGGACTTCATATGTAAATGGTGTTGGAAATGGGCCATGGATGCATGCATCATTAAGCTTCCTTATTTCTATGCATATCCTTATTTCATCTTTTTGCTTCTTCTCCTGAACAACCATAGGGATTACCCAATCAAACTCTTCCATTGGCTCAATGATTCTAGCCTCCAACATTTTGTTTGGCTCTTTGCACAACTTCTCCTTATACTTTAGATTTAGATGGTAGGGTCTCTCTTTCACGAGCTTCACATTGGGCTTTAAGGTGATCTTCATTACAACCAGATCCCCTACTATTCCCTTTAGATCCAAGAACTTGGTAGGATACAAGTCATGGTATTCACATAGTATTTCCACAACCTTATCAAATGTATCTTCATCCCAATAATAACCTATATTTGCAAACATAGGCTATGCCTTGGATCCAATGTTCACTTTCCTGGTGTTCAAAGGTTCTATTATATCAGGGTTTACTTATTTGGGTCCTTCAACCTTGCATTTTCCCTCGGACTCTGGAATGTTGATATTTCATGGATCCTCTTCTTATTCTTCATTCGAAGTCACGTTGTAGCAGTCTAGTGCATGGTGTTGTTTTTTATTCTTGTCTAGTTGAACCCATGCTACAAGATCGTCAGAAATACTGAAGATTGCAGCCTTAATTCCCTAGAGTGCTTCATCAATACACGCAAATCCATCCTGAAAGCTAAAAGTTAACAAGAAAATTTCCCTCAGGATATCCCACTTAGTCGTCCCATGGAGTAGCTCCGTTTCCAAGTACCATTTCATCAAATAGTATCTAAGGTGTGACAAAATATATGTACCCATTCAAGTTTTGGATCTTGCACCCAAGCTTTAGTCCATTGTGCCAAATTCTCACGCAACTCGTCATTGCCTAAGTATCTCTATCAGGTGGTTATTCACCTACCCAAACCTTAGCTTCATTATTCGCTTGCTCTCTTGTCAGTGAAGCTATCCTTATGTGTTGCACACCATCATGAAGGCATAGCATGCAACACCAGATCAAGTGCCTGGAGCCGATATTCCTTTGGCACCTCCTTTTCAAACTATTCCGAAAACAATTTAACATCATTAAGACCATCATATTGAGGAAGATTTCGTACCTCTGCAGATATGAAATGATCCGTTTTTGTCATGATATTGCATCATAGCATTGAGAGTTTATGCAACCTATTCTGCTAGTGCTCGAGTTCTTCATTTGAATCTGAGGTACAGGAGCCATCTCTATCCCATGTAGTTCGCCCATATGCAGTGGGATTGATCCAATCCTCATCATGCATAGTGATCTTGTATATTTGATCCAAATTGTCTTCCTCTTCTTAGTGACAGAATGGTTTAGTGTAGTGCACTCCCTTAGTGTGATCCAACAGGACAATAACCTAGACTACCCTCTTCTCAAATATCATCCTTAGCTTCTTTACATTAATTACCACGTCGAGGTCGAAGGCACAACAAATTCCTAATAGCAAAGAATAAAGATTGTTATGATTTACTATTTCGATTACTTCGAAGTTGTCAAGAGTGCTACCTCCCTCAACATCTCTTGTCACCCCGTATAGGCGCCTCATAGAAATGATCTTTTGTTTATTGTCCATGCACAACTATATCGGAGACCACTGTAGCGTAGTTATCCTCATCCTTTCCCATGTCTGCTTTGGCAGCACGTTCACATCAGATCCCAGGTCCAGGATGACTTAATCCATTTCGTACTCTCCAATTTGCGTAGTCAGCCTCATTTCGTGCCCTGTACGCTTCTTATGTTTACACAATTTCGTTATAATGTATTGTTAAAGAGGAATGTTGATTTTACCCGTACAATTGTTAATTATCTTCTGGATCCCTTCCACCACCTTCCTATCCCACAATAGCTTCATACAGGTTTTTTAAAAAGTAGCCAATAGCGAGGGATCCACATCCTACACTTCATTTTTTTCATCCAAATTCTCATGACATCCTGACGTAGAAGCCTCAGTGAAGTTCTTCTTTACTTCCATAAAAGTTTCTTTAGCCCAGTTGAGATCAAATCCGACCTATTTTTTAGCAGCCTTTCACACCCAGACTTCGGTTTCAAGCTTCTTTCCTTTATCTTCTCTCGTGACAATACCACTTCCTGTCACAATATTGACGCTATGGTCCTCTTCTCTAGGCTCCATTGTCATTGTCTCTATATTTTTCATGGGTGATTAAGTATTTTTCTCCTGTATTTTGGCTATCAACACTGGGAAATCCTCTATCACATGATCAAACTATCTACAATACTGGCAGGATGGATGCATTGGGTTCTGATAGTCATGCGTGAAATTTCTTGATTCTCCACAATTGTAGAAAATAACTTGTCTGCGTCCTGTTCCAGTCCCTCCTCCTCTTCCTCTTCCACAGCACTGGAATCCTCTACTCACTGCACCCTCTCCCTGATCCTGAGGTCAAGTTTATTCTTGCATTTGATATTTAGGCATGTAATGGACCATCACTAATTCGTAGCTTCGGCAATTTCACTCATCATGCCTAAAACACATATTTCATTAAATTTGGAATTAAATAGTGGATCTAGAATTTGAAAATAACCAAAAAATCTCAATTCTAGTGATTTCCTTGTAATAATATTTTTCCAATTTTAATGGCATATGTGTTCTAATCGATTTACAGAAGGTACAAAACATCAGTTGTGGAGTCTGTACAAAATTTTGCAAGAGTGACAATGGTAAGTCACGTGCTTCCCAACTATCTAGCAGATAATGCACCATAAGGGTAATCCTATGGTTGGTCCCGCAATGTTCTCAGGCTTCAAAGGAACAAGACTACCTCCAATCTGGTAATTCTGATAAACTGTGATCTTTATCATGTCCCTTGTCTTTACATTTTATTCACCAAAATTTTGTGTGCACCTTAGGCTAAGCTTCCTTTCTTGTCTTCAAGTTCTTCAACTCCATGTGCAGGCTTGACAGCTGCGACTGAATCTATTGTAATCCAATGTTTGTATCTTGCACTTGTGAGGCTTCCAACCTCTACTTGCATTCCTATTATCTATTGTGATAATGGTAATATTAGATGGGGAAGGAGAGAAGCGATGTACCTGTTCCTATGTTAAGAATCCATGATAGACATATTAGCCAACCATATCAAGTACTTTAGCCTCTGATTGAAGTCTCACATGGACTCATTTACCGCTTGTTGTATTTCCTTAACTCCTGTTACAAACTGTGCCTAAGACTTAGGATTTTTAAACTCAATGTTCAGTGCTTATTAAGTCTCTGCCATCACTGCATCGGGTTATCCGTACAGAACTTGATATACCAAGTCAAGGCCCTATCGTACATTGCTATGAACAACTGTTCTTTCCTCATATTATCATCAACAATCTATTGTGACTTACACACAACATCCATGACGAACCAGAACTATTCAGGGTCCTCTCTTCCCAACCCTTTAAATATCGACATCTACATCGTGCTCACCATGTTGAATGGTTGATGCAGAGGTGGAGGTGTAGGTGTATGTGGTGGAGGCAAAGGTAGCGGTGGAGTGGATGGATGACGTATCCCTGGGATACCTTGGCTTATTATCTACAATATACTTCACATTTTTCTTAGAATAGTTCCTTCATCGTTGCTATCAGGAGATCTTAACAGTGCATTGTATCGAGAGCTTGATTCCTTGTTTCTTCTGAACGGTTTTCCATTTTCCATACTACCAAGTATTAATATAATGTAATAACCTGCTTTTTGCATAATATCATCTTAGTTTGGGTCTTCTGAGATTTTAAGTACTTACCTCTTGGTCCCTTGAAGGACCTATGCTCTTCTTCACTATAGCTGATGATCGTATCGATCGTGAATTTAATGATGAATCCTCCTAACATATGATCAATCCAATGATCAACAACCCACATGATGTTATTTTTTGAAGCCTCCAAGCACTTCACCAGTTCTGGGGTCCACACAATAGGTTCATCAAGCTTCCACGTACCCTAACCATCCACTAACCTGGACAACCACTCTTGGAATTCGCAAGGAAAAGAGAAGAATAAAATTTCAAGCTCGTATCTGTACATGTATCTATTCAGCCACTCTTCCTTGGATAAGCGCAGATTTTTGTTCTCCTATTCTACAAACGTGTGCAATTTTCAATCAACCAACTTATCAATTCCTAGTGCACATTCCTCGGCAAAATCCAAGTCTCGACAATGGAGCCATTTGCTTACTTGATGGTGCCTTAGCCAAGTTCAATGCTAGCTATGCCAACCAACAAAACCCTAACTATTGACCCTTTCATAAACAACCCACATAGCTTAGTTTTGTAGTCTCACCTGAAGCAATATTGGGGGATGACCGAACCAGTTTTCTCCATCCAAAGGTCAATGTGATAGGTTCCTCTGGCTCTCAAGGCTTATTTCTATCTACACAATCCTTAACCCTTTTGAAATAGATAATTATAGTAATTTACTTAAACAACTTCTAGATCTTCGCAAAGGGCTTTAATCATTCATAACATGCATAAATAGTATTGATCTACTACTTTCATGCACCAGATAACCATTAATTCATATAAATTTCAACAAAGAGAGAAAATGTAAAAACTCACAGAAGTATGAAATAATACACAAATACACAAGAAATGTGTCAAAACTATCTTTATTAGGTATAATCATTCAAGTACAGAATTCTTTTCCCTACGCATTTAGCTGCAGGGGCCCGCTCGCTTAGCCTACAAACTTACCAAGGTCTCCACACACTCAGCTGTAGGAGCCTTCCCCTTCACCTAAGTAGATGAAATAGATTTTTCCTGCCTTAGCTTACTTTCCCTTACAAAGATTTCTATCTTAGTTACTTCTCTAAACTCACGATGAATCATCTCTATATAGCATTTTGCTTATAATACCATGGTTTGTGGACCATGGACAGGTCTCAAAACCTCCCTTTCACTTACCCACTGAAGGGACTAAAGCCCCTTTGACTCATACTATATTGACACTCTGCTTCCATATTTCGCGGAGAATTTACATTTATACAAAATTTAACCCAAAAATTGACCAAAACATAACACCAATAACACTATCCCAACATGTATGCACATGATGGTTGTGTTGTTCGTGTCGAGCTGTTGTGCTATTGAGTGGTAAGTGTGCCCATGGTGTACCATAGCTTCACCTGTGCATGGCCAAGTGCATCGAGTCTTAAATGGTCCGGGTGTTCACTTGATGGTCCATGCATGTGCACTTGTTTCCTTTGCTTGCTACTTGGTGTGCTTCGTGTGTTCTTCCAACCATGAGTAGGTATTCTAGTATGTGCTCCTTGTTCGTCCCGTTCATCATCATACAATGTCTAATCCATGTACCTATATCCGCAATCACTCATGACAAGAGCACATCAAATATAGAAATCAAATAGTCTACCACGATGCATCATCTTTCACTTTCGGGTGCAGGTGACCGAGACAGCGGACAAGGCTTTGAAACTACGGAGAGCACATGTCTGGCCAGGATCATGGGATCTAGGACACTGTCAAGAAAAATTGTGGAAAGGTCACTAGGAGGCTTGGATGAGTAGTCCAGAACCCCAGTGACATTTTACAAGATTTGGCTCAGATGGGATGTAGAACTACACATTTATTTCCTGGAACAGAGTGTGGTCAGCAAAGGACACTGGCAATGAAAACTGTGTATATTTTTAGGAAAGCCTAGGAGCGGGCTGCGGGAACTTACTAGCCAAAACTATGCAGAACTGGGGGGCAGTCAAGTAGGACATGTCTCTGCAAATTCTAGGTTGACTGGGGTGTCGGGCAGCTGGTCGATAGTCCAAGAAAAGTACGCAAATTTTGGGGGGAGTAGTATGCTGGCTGACAAGGAGATTGGTTGTGAGAATTGGACAATTTTAAGAGAAAGTATAGTGAAAGGCAGTGAGTACCTATTTGTCTTGTCTACACAATTTATTAAGTCACTGGATCCAGGCATGCCGATAGCTTCTACGCAATTTTTGGGAGGAGTGCAACCTCTGGTCACAGACCGATCAAACTCTCTGGTTGACCAGTGGGAGGCTTGATGTATTGGATTATAGGGAGCGTAGATTTAGATGGCTTATTGGGAAAAAAAATTCTATTATTAGTGACAATTAGGCAAGTCAATTCCATGAATACGTAGTGCAAACTACCTGGGAGGCAACCTCAAGCTTTGTGCAATTATAGGCAGCAATACTTGGTCATTGAGGGCTGAGACTGAGCAATGTAGCTCAGCAGAGGTCTGGATGATGGATGATGGTGCGATTGATAGATCTTCAACGAAATAGTTAAGTGTGTGAGTGAGTGAACTCGTGTATCAATGACCTTGCAAACACACACTAAACATGACTTGATGAAAGAAATCTCGAACCAGTAAGACAACATATGCTCAGTGTGGCTGACTGTAGGATTGTACAATGGTGAAAGTGACAAGTGCTACACTTCAGATAAACCTTCAGATGACCGTGATGACACTTGCCTCACATTGCTTACAACATCGTGTGTGAGAGTGATAGATGTTTACATCATGAACACAACTCAAACACAAACCTTCAACATTAGTAGAACAAGGTCGCAAGCATGACATAAAAATGAACATGTCGTAGATGAAGTTTGGTCAAACAAGCGAAAAGAAAGCAAGACATGTAGAGGAAAAACCTGAAATGAAATTTTTGTGTTTGGGCAATTGCATGTTACCGAGGACAGGATGATATGAAAATGACAAGAATTCCTACAGACTCAACTAAGAGGTGTACATCGAAAGGTTTTATTTACTTACCATAGTTACCCTCGAGATGATCATGCATCCGACGAAGTTTGCATGTGGTCCTGGTCTTTTCCTTTAATAGGTCTCCTGGTACTTCTCCTAAACTCCTTGGGATTGATCTCAGCATGTCAGCTTTTCCTTTTGTCACTGAGTGATAGGTGAACATTGTTTAAGCGGGAAGTGACTACTACCGAAATGCAGTTTGGGCATGAAAGATAGAGGGGGAATCTTGGAAAGCACTGCGCAGTTTTTAGGCATAGGATACTGCTGTGGGATGGGGGTCCTCGGAGGACACCTCTGTGCAATTTATGAGAGCACTGCTGGCTACCTGACTGCTCTACAAATTTCTAGAGAGTGGTATTGGCTCCCTCAATCCTTTATGCATTTCTGGAGAGCAATGTTGGTTGGGATTTCTATGGGCTATGGGGTTTCAGTAGGAAATGGAGGAAGCTTGATGGCTACAGAAGGAAAGTGCAAAGTTCCAGGACGCTAAATGAGGCTAGGCTACTTGGGAAATGGCTATGTGTGAGATCAACAACACATTTAAACAATGATAGGGCTCGATTGTCACCACACACAGACACTTAGTCGCATGTAGACCATCCATAATGAATAAGACATACCTTTCTTGATGAAACAACCTTCGTGATAAGAATGTGTGAAGTGAGTATGACACATTTCTATGTGATGACAACCACTCATATGCACACAATTCCCTTGAAGGAAAACAACATTCCCTTTGCACGATAAACAACAACCCTTATGCCCAAATACGACACATGCTGTATAAAGATGATAACACAGACAACTCTTAAGATCAAGGAGGGGAGTCTTGAGATCATCACCGTAGCAAGAAGTGACCA
Source organism: Pinus tabuliformis (assembly GCA_031772625.1). Classification (NCBI taxonomy): domain Eukaryota; kingdom Viridiplantae; phylum Streptophyta; class Pinopsida; order Pinales; family Pinaceae; genus Pinus; species Pinus tabuliformis. The sequence goes on along the minus strand of CM062811.1, from coordinate 370,701,731 downwards.
AGGATGATTGATCATAGGATCCAAGGTAGGCTCCAAAATTTGCATGCGAGCCAAAATTTTGGAGGTTGGTTGTAGCCACTACAACATTTGGGAACTAGTTGGTTCAGGTGCTAATGTCGGTGCACTGCTAGAGATGTTGATGTTGGTGTTAGTATTGAGGTGAGTGCAAATACCAGTGTTAATTGGTTGAGCCTTGTTTAGTGTTTTGAACTCCTTTCCCTGAAATTGGTTGTTACTTGAGATTTTCAGGGTGAGTCCTTGTTAGGAAGATCATTTGTATAGGTTCATCAAGTTTCTACATTATCTTCCATATGGGATGTCATAATACAAAAACTTAATGATGGCTCCATCCAAGTTGGTAATGTCCTCCTAATCAATTTTTCCCCACTACTTGAATACATTTTTGAGAAATAATAAAACTTCATAGTGATCCTTATATAAATTCATGATTTCCTATCCCTAAAGGACACCAATTCCTTTTCTGAGGCTTCTATAGTATTCTTTGGTTGTAACCATGAGTCTCATGAATGATTCTTCAGGAAAGAAGTTACCATACTCATTGAATAAAGTTTGAAATTTTTTGCGATGAAGCATCTCACACTTTCTTGTAAACCGTTCAACCTCTTCTATTAAATCTTTCGCTTTCTCTTTAGCCATCATCATGAGTTCACTTTTCCTTATTGTTGGACTATCCCCAGTCATGAGCCATTTAGAGCAGTCAATGTTTACCTTTGTGATCTTATCATTTTATATGTGATTTAGGATGTCCACGATGAGCTCAACCTTGCTAGATGAATCTCCAATGATCTCCTCAATGGCCTATATATCCCTACGCACCTTCCTCATAGTTTTATTCATATCTTGAATAAAATCCAAATTCTTATAGTGTCTATACACTATCTTTATTATGCATCCCCATACTACCTTCTTGATTATTTTGAATGAAGGCTTGTAAAGTCTTATTTTTCAATAGCTTGAGCTCATTTTCCATCCTCCCTATATACTCCGTCACCCAAATAATTTATGTCTTAGCCAATTACAATTCTTGCCTCTGGTTTGGAAGCTAACATTATGAATCATCATATGTTAATATGTGTACTTCCTCAGCCATGTTAGAAATGTAGCAAGAAAATGCTCCATTTGTCCTGTGCCTTAGTCAAATGGAAAAATTCAATTTTCCACATCAATAGGATGAATTGGATTGGAGTTAGCTTGAGTGACATGCCTTGTCAACTAGTTAGATAAGAAAATTCGAGTTTGTAAGCGCAGATTAGAGTTGTACATGCAGTTATTGCTAAAATCTACCAATATAGTTCAGTTATTTTCAGTTGAACTCAACTAACTGAGATATAGTGATTAATATAGTCATTTTAAGTTCAATTGAGTAGTTAAGACTATTGTCAACTCATTAATCTCTTAGTGAACTAGTCAATCATTGAAAAATAACCTGGGCAGCCATGAAATTTGAATTTCCTAGTTGGAGTGGAGGAAAATGCACATCGTAATTATAAATTGTATACTAATTGAGTGTACAAGCTTGGAAATTAAGTAGGTGTTACACATCATTTTGTCACTTTAGGAAAATTGCCATCAGTATGGATCTTTCACTATCCAATAAAGTGTTCAAAAGTATCCCCCTGCAATGCTAGAACCTAAACAAAACTAAATAGAATGAAATTCCTAGATATCAAGGCCCCAAAACATGTTTTTGATTGCCTACACAGTTCCCTAGAAATTTTATGCTCATACGCAAAAGAGACCATTAGAGTCTATATAAAAGTGTGCTCTATCTTACACTTTATCCTATGCACATGACTCACCACAAGTAAAAAATTAAAAATAAAGTCTTGAAGTTTTTTTATTCAAATCATTCCCAACTAACAACTTTGAATTAATGATTACTCAAGCCTGGTCCCTCCCATCATGGAGCTACTTCCCTCTCTTTGTAGATCCCCTATCCCACAATTTATGGATTTCATCACTTAGGAAGAGGATCCCAAACCTCCTCCTCTTGGCTTATAAATAAAAAATAGGGTAGATGATTGGGGAGGACTATTGAAGGTAGGCTTTTGCTGTAGAAATATTGCTAGAAGGATTTTCATCCAAGGAGAAGGTTACCAACTGTGGCAAGAGGCTTGTAACATCAAGGCATTGAGGTTGTAAGTTTGTTCTCCCTCTTATTCAATAAAAAACAACTATTCTTTCGCAATCATGCCTATTATAATATCATTTGTGAGATTCATTGACCACTCACATAGTTTATGATTAGTTGTTGATTAGATTTATTATGTATGTTGAGTTAAGTGTTTCATTTATGTTTCATTCTATATACTAGATGCTTTTATCCTTTGTGGGTTTTTGTCTATGCAGACCTCCTTTGAAACATCATGGAGAAGTTATAGAAATAGCTGGAAGAGTATCTAAAGCATCAAGGAGAAGCTAATTCTTGAAGGAATTGAAAGGAATTCAACAAGAACTTCATTTAATCGGTAAGTCATCCCTCACATATTACTTATTTTTAATCAATCATAAGCTAAGGAAAAGTAATACTTATTTTATTTTTTGTAACTAGATTTCACATGGGATATAGGGAGTTCCATCTTGTCTACAAGAGGTATTAGTATGCCTAAGAAATTGGTGAACATACAAGGAAATGTCTCATTCTCCATCATTCTCTTTGTCTTGACTTTTCGTCCGTTTTTCATGGACCTCTCTAATTGTTTGAAAAATATTGAAAGTATGGATTTTATGATTTGTTTGGCTTGTTTTTCTTTTTTCTAAAAATTTCCCACTCTGTGCACTTTAACTTCTGGTACAGAGCGTACTAAAGTGCATGTAGATTTTACCAACAATGCGTATATGCACTTAATCTGAGAGATTTCCTGCGCACATGGGGAACATTTTTGAAAATTTAATATTTCTAATGTATTAGTCCATGAACTTTTGATTGTTATGTTTATTTAGAGTTGTTTACCTTATAGAAACCACCTCCTTATTTTTATTTTATGTTTTGCGTTTCCTTTTTGAATAATTATTTACTTTTGCGAATTAATGTTCAAAGTTTGATTTGGTGAATTGCTAATTAATAAATAAAAGGATCAATTATTGCTGATATAGTTTGAGTCTATCCTTTTTTATCTTAAAAGATCAGATTAAGTATTTCATTTTCTTGATTCCAAAGTGTCATTGGCGTTAGGAAAATTTAGGGTTTTCCAAGGCAACACTTGTGATTAGGAGTTTGTCAATTTCTCAAAGTGAAAATTGATTATTTCTCTCTATAATACAACATAATCCTCTTCTTATAGTGATTTGTAACTCATTATGTCAAATTGAAATTATAGCTTGTGTTTGTTGAAGGAAGAATTCATGTTTGTTTTTGGGTATGTTAGAAGTTGTTAAGATAAAAAAAATTCTTTTCGTAACTTATATTTTGGGGTATTTAGGTTGTGTTCCTCGAAGAAGATCCAAGAATCACATATTCTTCATTCTCTTTGATTTTTATCTTGAAAATGATTCATTGATTCTTGTATTTTTGAAAAGTCAATCAGAAACTCTTCCCTTATTTTAGGTATAATTAATCAAAATGAAAATATTACAAATCATGTTCAATTCCATTAAAATTTTGAGTCAGGTCATAACACCATCCATTTGATGCCAATTTACCCTTTGAGTAAGTAATAACATTAAAAATTAATGCTAATAAAATCAATATAGAATTTTGTTATTATATTAGGTCTCTTTTCCACCTACATTAGATCAAGTTGTAGGGATTTGCAATAGGGAAGTGATTTAACTCTCCAAATATGCAAACAAACGTTCAAATCTTGTGATAGAGAGTAAATCCATTTACTGTAATTTGGCTCTAGGAAGATCCCCTTACAAAGTAGTTAAGCATGAAATCATGTCGGACCAAGTGGAGTGATCAACCACATTTCATTGGTTACAGTAGAGTTATTTACACATGTTAAAAATGGTGTCTAAAGGTACCTCGGAGTCACTTGGAAGTAAACTTGAAATTAACGATGTTGAGGAACTTCCAAGGGAATTGAGATCTATTACTCTTCCCTTGCGTGTACATACAATTTGCAACTATCCCCCTAGGTTAAATTGTTTCGAGTGGTAACCTTAGAGACCATAATCTTAGGGCTATTACCCAAGGTGATGGCGAAGGGGAAGTCTTTGTTGTACCCTGAATAGACGTTGGCTATACTCACTTGGACCTTTTCGGAGGGTATTCTTCACTCGAGATGGCATAAGTGAAGTCACTTGCACTAGATCGTGCTCATTAAGTAGATTTTCAGCATAACTGATTCCACCTACTCTATATTTATTCACTTTTCACATTGATCTCTGCGACATTGAATTTCATCATGAACTAGTGATTTCACTGTGAAAATTTTGTTTGCATGGTTTGAATCCTTAGATATACTAGCGCATGTTATTTTCTTGTTTTTACATTTTATAGACCTTAGGTGTGGATTGTGATTTTCAATTGTTAATATTGGTAATAAATTTATCTAAGTTAAATCTAATGGGAATAATGTCAGAATTTACCGATAAAGAAACCCATTTTAATGGGAATCCTAATCATTTTCCTAACTTTGAAAATGTCAGTCCCCCTTATATGGCTACATTCTCACTTCCTATATTCACGATAGGTTTATCGGTGTGTTTTTTTTAAACTTCTTTTATCCCAAATACCCAAACTATTTCACCTCAACTGATTTTTTCACCTCAAGCAACTTCACCATCTCAACATCACCAACCTCATGCTAACCCGTTACTTTCCTCACCCAACATGTCCTACTCCCTTTAATATTTTTCTCTTGGTAAAAGCTTTGATGATAGTAACTAGGTGACTAAGAATAATAAGAAAGGGAAGAAGAAGAAGTAAGATAAGGAATAAGTCAACCAACCAAACAGGGTTGTAAGTATTCATAATTTTCAGGAAAATTCCAACATGCATCACAAGAGCAGATACCCTAGCAAGATTTGTAAAGGTGATCACTTCCTTATCAATTTTCTTGGTATTCCTAAGGTCTTGGAAGTATGGTCATAAAATTATTATCAACCTACTATTGATCCATCAACGAGTGATTGTGAGTTTCCCGGGAAAAAAGGTAAAATTAAGTTTCCTTTTCGGTGATGCAAAGGGATTTATCATGGTCACCTTTACCCTCATATGGAAGAATCCTCAAAATTATTGGAAAACTTACTATTCCACAAAAACAACTTCCAACTCGTTTCTGTAAAATTTCTCCCAACCTACCATTATCTGACAAAGTGATTGATATAATTGTAAGTACAATCAATCCCACACTGCCAATGGAGAGGGAAACACATATGACTTAAGATGATGAGCCATTGGTTGATCAGTTGATGAACTTAATACCATCATCAATTCATCCCACTCTCCCTTTAGACAGTGAAGATAATATTTCTCAATTTCTTCTTGCTACTTCAAATTCTTCTACACATGGTGGCATTTCACCTATTTCCATTGATCGTCCTCGAATTAACGATGTTATTTCCTTTCATTGGACTAGACTGGCAAGACCTTCTCTTCCTTCTTCCACCCCTTTCCAAATAATTTTGAAAGTGTATGATAATAATTTGTATTCTCAACTGCTTGGAAAGATTTGGGTTCCCCTTATCTTTTGCTTTTTACACTAAATCTATTAGCTTTTAACAAAACCATTAGTGAACCTTTAGGGATTCTTCCCAAGTTACCCATTACTCTGGAAGGAAAAACTGTCTGTATGGATATTATGGTATTCCAAGGCCCCATGGATTCCAATTTGCTCCTTCGGTAAGACTATGTCTATGCCATGAAAGTTTTCATATCCATACTCTTTCGAGTGATTTCTTTCCCCCACAATGGAAACATTGTGATAATTGACCAACTTTCTTTTCTTCTTCTTCATTTGACTAGCTTCCATATCGAATCTCTTAATGTTCCTTATATGCAATTAGTATCCACCCCACCATGGGTTTATTATGTGGCAACCAATCCCATGTTTTCAGTTATTGATGAAAGTGAGCCTCTCACTGTTTTCTCGACTTCCTACTTAGAGTAATTGACATATTGAGCCTTATCAGGGAATTTGAAAATGATTTTATTTCCCCTTTTGATTCTCTTCACATGTCTTCTTTCCAGAGAGTTATTCTTCATTCTGATGAATATCTCTTGGAAGCCATGGTTGGGAAGTATCCCTTAGCATGTGTTTCATCCAAATGGAATCCATGATCTAGGTTACTAAGATGATGGTTCTTTTAATATGTCAACCTCGTCAAAAAATGAAATAGGTTCTTACGAGCATATTTATTTTTGTTTAAAGCTCGGATGAACATGAAAAAACCTCTGAGGATGGTTCTTTTAATACGTCAACCTCGTTAAAAAATGAAACAGGTCTTCACGAGGCTGGTTATTTTATGTTGTCAACCTCACTAAAACATGAAACAGGTCACTGTCAGGATAGTTCCTTCACTGTGTTAACCTCGTTAAAAAGTGAAATAGCTCCCTGTGACAATGGTTGTTTTATTGAGTCAACCTTGTTAAAAAATGAAACAATTCATTGCGAGCATGGTTCTTTTACTATGTCAACCTCATTAAAAAATGAATCAGGTCTTCTTGAGGATGGTTCTTTTACTATGTCAACCTCGTTAAAAAATGAAATAGATCCTTACGAGGATGGTTCTTTTACCCCGTCAACCTTGTTAAAAAGTTAAACAGGTCCCTATAAGGATAGTTCTTTTCCTTTGTTAGCCTCATTCAAAAAAGAAACAACACCCATGAGCATAGTTCCTTTTCTTGCATCAAGCTTGCTAAAAAATTAAGTAAGGTTTGACGAGAATAGTTCCTTTTCTTGTGTCAAGATCGTTCAAAAATGAAACAAGGTTCCATGAGCATAGCTCTTTTTTGTGCCAATCTCATTAAAAAATGAAACAAATCCTCCCCTAATTCAGTCAGGTCTTTGACTAGAACTAGTAAATGGTAAGTCAAGTCTTTCAGCTGATCTCATAAATGAACCTTCATTCCATCCACCTATTAGTAACTAGTAGTCTACTCAGGCAGATCAAACGAATATTGGGGGTATGTACTTCTGCAGGTTATTATTAGGGGGCATTAAAACATATCTCAAGCATATTCTTTCTCTATTTCAAGCTTGTGTAAAAACGAAACCACTCTCAAGCATAGTTTTTCTCTGTTTCAAGCTTGTGTAAAAATGAAACCACTCTCAAACATATTTTTTCTCAATTTCAAGCTTATATTAAAATAAAACTTATCTAGAGTCCATTTTGGTTATTAGTTTCAAGACTTGTTAAAGTCATGAAAATCCTGAGCATCTTTTGCTATCTTTTCATACCTGTAAAACATATGAAACTCCTGAGTTCTTTCTGTCTTTTCCTGCTTGTTAATTAGATTGAAAGTCAGTGATATGAGTACAATTTTATCACTTTTTTGGACTCATTAAAAATTACAAAAAAGAAAAACCCTGGCGTTACCTTTAAGGTCTTGTCTGACTCTTGAAATATGAAAAGATTTCCGAGAATTCTTGTTTATTTTGAACTCGTTAAATAAAATGAAAAACATCTACTTGATATAAGTTTACCCCTTTTACAGATCATGTGGAATATCTAGCAAAAATGTATAATTTTACTAATCATGGTGAATAGAGTTCTCTCTGACATTATTTTACCCATTTCTGGACTTGAGAGACTAAATTTACGAAAAAGGATACTGTAGAGTTTACTTATGATTTTCTCCAGACTCCCTAAAAATGAAAAATACTTAGCTTTACTTTCTTCAGGATCGTTAAAATTTTACATTGAAAGAACTAAAAGAGTTTTATTTTTGTGTCATTTCAAAATATTTAAAGATGAAAACGAAAACGAGTTACTACTGTAGTGGACTCGTAAAACTTAAAGAGTGTAGGACTTGTTAATCACAATGAGACAGAACCACTCCTTTCTAGGTTTCATTAAAAACACTCCAAATGACTCATATGCATGATGATATTAAAGGACAATCATATGTTATCCTCCTCAAGCTTGCACAAAAATAAAGAGGTACTTTGTAGTAATGATGGGGGGAAATTGGGAAATAATTTTTATTTTTCTATTACAAAAGGAAATGTGTCCCTCTTGAACATGCCACTTTGTCACTTTTGTGTGTAGGTTGGGAAATCCTTTTGTCTCTTAATTTACCATACCTATTGAAAGTCTTCAATTAGTTTTGGGTATTATTTTTGAGCCATATGCTTCCACTTCATAATGTTGTGTCACCAATATGTTCAAGAGAAGTCCAATCTCAATCAAAATTAACTTACAATTTATAGCCATCAATCATGTTGTCCATCCCTGAGTCCCTTCTCGATTACACCAAACTGTTTTTCTTCAAAACATGACATGTGTTTCATGTCCTAGGCCCTCCTACGATGAGTCGCCTCCTATTGAATTCAACTCACTATCTACGAATTTGATCTAGAAACCTTCTTCATTACCTTGGAGCTTGAATGCCTTAATGGAAGGTTTCTCACCTTCAATGATAAGTTCTCATCATTGCCCTTCAATCAAATAATTTAATGAGTGTTCGACTTCAGGACATCTTTTCACATGTTATAGATTATAATGGAAGTACCTTGAAAACCATTGTAATTATTGGTGGTTTCTCTCGCACTTGTTAATGGTTCACATCATTGACTAGTAATCAAGTGGTTTCTACCATGTTTGACTATGTGACGTCCAGTCACATGGTTAGATTCGTACTACAGATCAAGAGATGGAGATGAAGACCCTCCATCTAGTTTAATCCATCCATGTTGCATGGATTTATTAAATATTCATGATTGTAAACGTAGATCGATTGATGGCTATGTCCATACTATGTTGTCTACTGACCTGGACCTTTAGATGTATTTCCTTACTCATTCGTTAATACATTTATGCTCTGAGTATGAGAATTCCTATCTCGACAATGATTATATATTGCATTGTAACATTTTATTGACTGTTTCATGTCTCTAATGAAAACCTTGCCATGATAAAGTGCTTTAGTCCTCAAACATCGTTTTTGACATTTCACTTTAGGGGCCAATGTGTCACATGTCATTTTGTCACATTAACAAAATTACCATTAGTCTGGATCTTTCACTATCCATCAAAGTGTTCTAAAGCATCCCTCTACAAAGTTAGAACCTAAAAAATCCCAAAGAGAACTAAATTCCTAGATCTGAAGGGCCAAAAACCTATTTTTGATTACTTGCACAGTTCCCTAATATATTTCTACACATGCACAGAAGAGACCATTACAGTCTACACAAAAGTGTGATCTCTCTTACACTGTGGCATGTGCACATGACTCAATGCGAGTAGAAAATAAAAAGTAAATTCTAGAAGCTTTGTTACTCGAATCTTTCCTTACTAAGAACTTTGAATTGAAGATTACTCAAGCCACATCCCTCCCATCATGGAGTTACTTTCCCTCTCTTTGTGGATCCCCTATCCCACCATTTGTGTATCTCATCCTTTAGGAATAGGATCCCAAACCTCCTCCTCTTGGCCTATAAATCAAACACAGTCCAGAGGATTGGGGAGGACTATTGAAGGTAGGCGTATGCGACCTAAATAGGGCTAGAAGGATTTTCATCCAAGGATAAGGTTGGAGATTATGATAAGAGGCTCGTACCATCAAGGCATTGGGGTTATAAGTTTTTCCTCCCTTTTATTCAATAAAAATCAATTGTTCTTTTCTAATCATGTCTATTCTAATATCATTTGTGAGATTCCTTGATTAATCACATAGGTTATGTTTGGTTATTGATTCAATTGATGATGTATGTTGAGTTAAGTGTTTGATTTGTATTTCATTCTATATACTAAATGCTTTTATCCTTTTTTTATTTTTGTCTATGTAGATGTCCTTTGAAACATAGTGGAGAGGATGTGGAAAGTGGTGGAATGGTCTCTAAAGCATCAAGGAGAATCCAACTATGCAAGGCACTAAGAGGAATTCAATAGGCACTTCATTAAACTAGTATGTGATCCCTCACATATTACTTGTTTCAATCAATCATAATCTAAGGAAAGGTAGCCATCCTTTTCTTGTTTGTTACTAGATTTCATTTGGGATCTAGGGAGATCCATCTTGTCTGCAAGAGGGATTTTTCCATATAACAATAGGTGATCAATTCCCTTGGAATTGTGCAAGTAAATAGGGAATTCCCCTATTTTTTAGGAAATAAATTTGTCCAGGATTGTGCAAGGAAATAGGAGGAAGATGGGTGGTTTAAGTAGGCAAAGTTTTCTCAAGAGAAAATCATTCAGTAATAGAATAATTTTATAGTGCATGGTGTGATTCAATGTTTGAAGATGAAATTGTAATAATTTTTCATTTTCATTTGATTAATGAAAAGAAATGGAGGGGTTGCTGATAGTCTCTATATGGTCATAAGTTTGGGGGTGGTAGGAAGTCAACTTGGTGATATTAGTTCCCAATAATTCCCATAGGCTTGACCAAAATTCACATAGGAACATTATATCCCAATATGATATAATGGCTTATGGTATCCCAAAATGTACTAACACCCATTCAAAAAATCTCTTGGTAGTTCCTTCTACTATGATACTCTTCTTGTAAGCAGTCAATATGGCCATCTTAGAAAATATATCAAGGACCACAAACACAGAGTCATTACCATGCTTTGTTGAAGGAAGGCCAACAATATATTCTAGAGAGAGGAACTCTAAAGGTCAGGTAGGAGTAGGAAAATGGGTTTATAGTCCTTTCTTCTTAATGGTTGGCATGGAGATGGAACAACCAATTCAGGATCTGATATATTTTCCAACATCCTATCAGATAGCTTTCCAACAAAAATACTTCTACAATATTTCCACTATACTCTCCACACTAAGGTTTCCTATGAATCATCTATAATGTGCCTCCCAAATCAATTTTTGATGCTCACTTGAAGGAACATAATGATGTCACAAATATAACAATAGTAAATCCTAAAGGTAGAAGTCTAGAAATGTCTCTGCAACCATCAACATCTTATAGATGGCAGTGGATTCTTAGTCATTGTCATATGACTACAACCATTTGGAGGTCTCATTCCCATAAGGATTGAGAATGACTTTAAATGCAATTAGGGGCTAGATGAGGTAGTATGTGATGTGATTGGTGCTTCCCTTATTACTTTTAATGTTCAAATGGGATTGTCATAGATATGTGGACCGTTTATGATGGTGATCATTATGAAACTTCCCTTATGTCTACATAAATTGAAGAGGTTAGTGATCAGTGTGGATGATCTTCTCCTTCCACAAAATATAATGTTTCCATTGTTGCCAAACCTACACAATAGAATACATTTCCTTATCATAATTGGGCTACCTTCAAATAGTATTACAGAGTGTCTCATTTTCATAGGTCGCTATATGTCCTTGGTGAGTGAGGAATGAACCAAGAGAATAGTCGAAGGCATCTTCCTCAATATTAAATGTTTGTTTCAGAGTTGGCAAGGTGGGGAATGGTGTATAGCAAAGGCGGTATTTTAATTCAATGATTTCATTCTGTTGTGACACATACCAGGAAATGTTTGTCCTACTTCGCCCTTGGTAACATGACTTAAGGGCCATGTGATATGAGAGAACCCTAATAGAAATATATGGTAGAAATTAGGAAGGCCCAAGACATTTCATAGCTTTGTTAGAGTCATCAAGGTTAGCCAATATATAATGACTTGGATCTTAGTTGGATGCACATTCATGCTTTTCTTATCAAATATGTATCCCAAAGATTGGATATGTTCAATGGTAATGGAGTGTTTCTCTACGTTGGCAAAGATCTTGTGCTACTACAAGATTTGAAGGACCTATCGAATATGTTGTAAGTTCTCTACCCAATTTTTATTGATGATGAGGATATCATTTAGATATAGAACCATGAACAAGTTAGTGAAAGGCCAAAATATGTCATCCATCAACCTCATAAAAGTTGTGGGGGCATTTATTAACCTCAAGGACATGAAAAACCATTCAAAGAGACCCTCCTTGGACTTGAAGGTGGTCTTCCATACATTGGTGGGTTCTATTAGAACTTGGTGATAATCGGACTTCAAATAAAATTTTCTAAAGTAATTAGTCCCCTTAAACTAGTCAAGAAGGTCAGTGCTTGTAAATTAATGTAGAGTGTCCAAGTCTTGTATTTCTTCTATACTAGTAAAATTCGGAGGTGAGCAACTTGGTAAGATGTGCCCTTTTTGTAGCAACTACTATATCTACTGCATGACATCCTCATTTTCCAAGAGAGAGTATTGATTTATTTTCCCATCAGGTAGATTTTTTTCAGGAGTTAGATTTATCAAATTCTTAACCTGATAGTATAAAGGTACCTCTCTAGGTGAGGATACAATTTCCCTATACTAATAAATGACCTTATCCACTTGCCTTTTCTATGTGAAGGGGCCATTTTGGGGGACCATAGATGTGGCCATCATCTTCCCCTTACTTTGAGATAGAATCATGAAGAAAAGATATTTCCTAGTATGGGAGACGATCCTACTACATTACTTAGCAGAGATCAAAGAAATTGTGGTATGCAGGGATACCTTTGCTATCATGTATATCTTTCTTCCCAAAGAAATAAAAACTATACAACGTATGAAGTCATACATAACATGACACATCAATAAATATGGTTTTCCTAATAAAACATCACAAACTTGAAGTGGACCAACATCACATAGTACCTCATCCGTGAAAGGCTCAATGTTGTAGGGAAAGTTGGAATGTTGAAAGATGTAGAGATCTCTCCCTTGGTGGAACCACCTCATGGTGTATTTTTGTAGGTGTGTTGTTTTTGATGGGCTTAACTTCTTAACAACCTCTACTAAGATGAGATTATTTTGGCTCCCATAATTGAAAATGAATTGTAATGGAGCACCCTTCAACCACATCAGTGAGTGGAATAACCACTCACCTTCCTCCATATATTTGGTCTCACTTTCCTAACCTTGCTGGTGGAAATAATGGCACTGGGTTTTGCATCAATGATATATTTTTGCTTTTCAGGCTCTAGCTAAGAGTTATAACATGCATCTAACTCTTAAGATGTCAAATCGACCACCATAGACTACTTAGTGTGATGTTAATTTGTGTTGTGAGTGGGGCTTTTATGGAACTCGCACCACTTTCATGTCTCTTTATTCATCTTCCCATTGCCATTATTTACTTGTGGCTTTGACAGTATGTCCTAGGTCATTTCGTCATGACTATATCCTTTGTTCTATTGTTTGGTGATGTCTTTTCCTTGCTTTGTGTTTTCCGATCCAAAGTATCTCTTCCTATATCTAAATTTATGCCCGTTCTTGAAAGTATATCAATATGTTGAGCCAAGCGAGGAGATTCCATGAACTCCATTTAACCCTATATGTATTTGTGTAGGAAGCCATAATAATTGAGTTCCTGGTGCCACCTAGATTCCTTCATACCCAACTTCATGTGTAGGGTATGAGATAAATTGATGAATTATGTCACGTATTGGTACCTTTCTTGCTGTAGTGTTCTTTGTTTTATGTACTTATCTTCATAGCCCCCAATAGTGTAATAGTGTTCCTTAACTACATCTCAAGAAGAGTCCAAAGAGGGTGCGACTAAAAATAGTGAGGATTCCTACTCATACTTCTACTCACGGTAAGTTTCCCACTCGTCCTTGACATGGGGGGTGGCCTTAAGGAGTGCAAAGTTAATCTTCTCTCTATTCAAAAAGTTATGGATTGAAAAAATAGCTTCTAGTAGATTTGGTCATCTATCTAGAGCATCTGTGTCTATCTAACCTTCAAATATAGGAATATACAAGTTAACTTTTCTCATAAAGGGGATGACACCTTTGAAGTGATTGTTGGCTGAATATGCTTTTCCCATTCAAATTGACCAAAGGATCTAGGAAAAAATATATATCATCTTGTTCCCTTGTCAATTGAGGGATTCTTCAATCAACAACTTGTAAGTATCTCTTGCTTCTTCATATTTAATTTCTTCCACCATGGGAGGTCTTCAAGGTTAGTGAGATCAGTCTTGCAAGGGTTCAACTACTTGTAGTCCCAACTTATTATACCTCGACCTCATTGGGGAGATGCATAGAAAAAATAGAAAGAGAAGACGGCTCTAACGCCACTGATCCATATTTATGAAGGAATGAAATGAAATATAGATTTAAAAAAAAACACAAAGATACAAAGGACAAAAACTTAATTAATAAATAACAAATGATAGAAATTGTTTACATCTAGACTGAAAATAAACTGGCACATGTGACAGTAGCTTATCTCTGAGAAGAGATGTGATGGATAAATGTTTTTTGAAATCTTTTTTACAATGAGGCTCAAAGGAATTTTTATCATTGATAAAACATTGAAAAACCCTAAACATCAGAAAACCTAACCTTAGGAGATGAAGCACCAAAATGAATGGGCCTTGTTTCGAATGTCAACTTCTCGGGGACACAACTTCGGCATACCATCTCTGCTTGGCATTCACGATAGCCAATTAGAAATGTCTGTCTAAGGAAAAAAGATTTCGACTGCACATGTAAAATAAATTCATATGTTTTCTATTTCACCAAAACATGTCATTTAGGGCCACAAAATGGCTTCAGAAATTCACGACCTGAAAACTACCAAAATATAAAATTTTATTGAAAATATAGAACTGATAGAAAAAATTGTTAGTGGTGTAAGTGGAATAGGGAAGTTCTCACCAATATCTACCTATATCAATAGGACCAAAAATAAATTGTCTTATTTGATTTTGGGTGTAATTCCAAGACTCATAGAGATCTTAGCAAGAGAATGAGAGGCTCCATTGTTGGCTCAGTCATAACTGGGAGCTTTGCATGTCAGATTGATGTAGGATAAAAGATAGTCTTATATAGATGGTTCCTACTCCAATTTTTGTGATTTATTTGAAATGGTTTATTAAGCACTTGATATAGAAGAAATATACTTTCTAAGGGTATAATTATTGGACTCTATTGATGATTTTTGATACTGCCAACATATAGGAGGTCTCCCCAACGTGAAGTGCCAATTAGACCTCACACTATTTGAAGTAGGAGCCCCATCCAGAGTATTGACTTCACCACCATAACACAAAGGTTTGTCTTGGTTTCAATGGATAACATAAGAGATTATATACATAAACCTAGAATAATAAAGTAAGTTGACATTATCCAACACCGGTCACAATGTGTGAAAGGATACCTTCACAAGCGGGAGACAAAAAGTGAGTCTCTAGCAAGAAGTAGTAGTAATAACCTAAGAGAGACACATGGGAGCATAAAACCATTGGTTAATGAAATAGTTCACATAATGATTATAAATCAAATAAAAAACACATTCAATAGGGTAAGTACCAAAGTCACTGAAATAGTTTAATTTCTGTAGTAGATTTGAAAAACACATATACCGTAAACATCCCAACAATAGTCCTACAACATTTGTGATACATCCATCAAAATGTGTTGGCTCATTGAATTTCAATTATGTTAAAGATCCATGTATGCAGTGAAAATGATGACACAATAGTTGTGGTAGTGGAACATGAAGTCACTTCTTACTTCTCCAAATATTGGTTTTCTCTCCTATGCCACATAGAGAAGCCAAGACTAGTTCTCCAACGCCTAAGCCTCCCAAAATCCTTTTCTTTGATTAATGAGGTTGATTTTATAATAAGGGGTATGACCTTTCATATCCCCATAAATCTTGAATTACCCAAATGACTCTTGGAATTCTAATGTGTCCTTTAGAGTTATGAACAACTCTTGAAATTCTAATGAATTTTGGACATCTCCTAAAGATATATTTTCCATATATGACTAAGTGAATTTGTATATTCCATGTATGACTCTTGGAACTCAACATAGTACATTTTGATGTTTGATCATGTGGAATGAAACATGGACACATGTTGACCATTATCATGAAACTTGTACAAATTACAACTTAACAATGATGAGATGGACTTCATGGAAATGTGGCAATGCCAAGCTTTATTTCTTGCTAATTCATCTTCCATTATTGATTGTAGATATAATTTATGATTCATATTCATGAAAGATACAATTTTTTTTTCTAATATTCACCCTCCAATGGGTATATGGTCAATATCACCATCCTCTGAGTCATAACGCAATGTGTCTTCTTTTCGTTTTCGTCCATGATCTACTTCATGTCTTCATGATTTTTCTCTTAATGCCTATTCCTTGTAGGTGTTTCTATAGACTTTGTTCTTACCATATGCTCTTGATAATAATATTGTCATGACTGGAAGGTAATCCTACCATCACAAGTCATTCATGACGAGGAAAGATGAGTCTTAAAAACATATATTTTAGCACTACTTATCTCATGGAATGATATGATCATGGTAGGCCTATAAGAGGGTTAAAATAATTATGCTTGATTAAGAGGACACAATCAAATTCATTAGTGTCTTAGGAGGGTTCCATTATTCAATGTTACTTCACCATGCACTATGAGGAAGAGACAACCTTTGTTAAGTGCAGTGGGGGAGGGCAAAGGTGAAAGGTGGACAAGTTCATGCTTCATGGTTGTGCCATGCACTCGAAAGAAAAGTGAGGAAATCTTAAAGGCATAGTTTGACCAGTAAAGGGTGACGAGAGGCATCCCTCAACCTTCCATATTATTTGATGAACTTAAAAATATGAACAAAAAAAGGCTTAGGGTGCATGAACACATTGGGAAGGAGTGAAGGTGAAAGGTTCAACCTTCACGACTGTGCTATATGATCGAAGGGAAATAAGACTTTAAGGAGAGCATAGATTTAATTGTAAAATGTGGAGAGAAGTCTTTATTCAACCTTCCCTAATATTCCATGCACTTTAGAGGAAGAGGTTAAGCCTATATTATGTACAAAGCACATTGGGGAAGGGGGGAGTTTGAAGCTTCACCTTCGGTAGTACGCAATGCACTTAAAGGAGGAAAAGGCTTGAGAGAGAGAGAAATCTTTTTAAAGGGGTAATTGTTACTTTTTAATATGATTTTCATCATCCGTTAGTTTATTTTTACCAAAGAGTGGGTACTTGACCATTTGGAGTGTGAATTTCATTGAGGGGGGCCATAGGAATGAAGCCACTTAGACTAGGATGGTTTTCACTACACTGGGAGGATAGGAGGATGTTTACATTGCAAGGTTTGCCTCAATGAAATGGTTAAAGAGGTACATGCTGCTAGATATAAAATATTTGTGTGCCATGTAGGGCAAAATTTACAAAAATTTAGTAAAGTGAGTCACTATGAGTAAGAATGGTCAACTAACTATCGTTGGGAGGATGGTAATGCGAAACAGATTTGGGGTAACCTTGAGAGGGACTTATTGGACCAATATTTATCAGTAGGATTCTATTATTGAGACCCATGGATAGTTTGAAATTTTCACTTAGTAAGAAGTCTTATGGATTCACAACTTGCACTGGGCTGAAGGACCAAGTAGGGCTTGAAAATGGCAAAGTATCAGGGCGATAGAGTAAAAGTGGGAAATGCATCTGGACATGACTCAAACTTGGATTGCACACATAAAACCATCAATAAAATCTAGGAAGATAGAAATGACTCAAGAATAACAAACACACCATAAAATGACAGTGAAGTGACACTTATGTCTAAGTGCGACAGTTGAAATGAGACATTACGACACCTAGAACACATGTTATGACAATGATGGTGAATGTAACCAAATAGTGCAATAATATATAGGAATGTGTCTAGCACATATTATACTGATCTGTAATATCATCTAACGTTGAACAGTGAAAGAAAGCTAACTTTGGGGATCTGCAAAGTTTTGACCATGTAGGAGTGAAAATCGCAAGAGAGACACCTGTGACATGATGAAAACATGAAACAACAATTGCAAAATGAAAAAATCCTTGAAAGAGACACGTGGAAGTGTGAAGATAACAAGAAAATTAAAATTACTAAATTGAAAAAAATAAAAAGTGATAGCCATGAATGTAAAACATTGAACAAGCACTATTTCATCATGAGCTAAACATCGAACAAGCACTATTTTGGTGGATGGTGTTAAGATCATTTAAGCTTTCATAAAGGATGTATTCTCATGAACTTATCAAAAATTTTGCATGTGAGTGCAAGTGAATTGATAATTTAAAACTAGGAAGAAGACTTAAGTGATTTTGAAGAAATAAACTATTGGCATTATGAAACAGGTGTTTTCCTTGATGGAAACTGACTCAGATGATAGATCACAGTGCAACAGGTTAATAGCACAGAGTTATAAATCAGACTTGACAAACTGAAGAAAGAAAGGTATACACAGGTTCACCATTGGCCAAGCCACGTGTACACGCGGGTTCACTATATTCAAGGCAAATATACGTACACACACACTTTCACAGAAGGAAAGGCGCGTATACCTTAAAAAAATAAATTTTTGGTCTAAAGTATTTGCTCCATGGTATTTTGATCCATGGTATTGGTCCAAGGAATTTGATGCAAGGTATTGACCCTAGGTATTTGGTCCAAGGTATTGATACTAAATGGTTTTGGTCCATGATATTGAGAAAGGACTAAAACTATAAAAGAAGGAGAAGATCATTAGGCCAAGGTACTCAAGGAATTGAATATCTAATGAAGGGTGAGATCTAGTATGCAAGTTATTGGGTTATGGTGCATTGATGGATCTGAACCAAGGACGAAACTTAGCACTTGATGAAGGATAAGATCTAATGATGTATCAGGATCTTATGACTTGAAGAGAATCATCTTTATGTGGTTTGATCATTTATCTGAATAACTGGCACATGTTGTACTCTGTAAATGTGATGATTTGGGTATGACTGAAGTCTAGAATTGTTGTAATATTTAAATCATCATTTACAGATCTGTACGCAGGTGCACCTTAGAAAAGGCGCATACACACACAGACTCTACATATCGAAACAATGTATACATCATAAATTTGATTTGCAAATGTGTACGGAGGTTCACCTTGAGGAAAGCGCGTATGGACATAGGTTCGACACATGGAAGTACTGTATACCTTATAAAATATGTTTTAGTTGCTTCTATTTGCTGCTGCAGTGTTCGGGGTTATTGGTTACTATATTTTGGTGACACCATTTTGAATGATCAGAGTGATTGATTGATTCAGTTGTGATTGGTTCAAAAGGAGTTTGGTTGATGTAGATATATTTGATGATTGAATGATGTTGTTGATGGATCTAGTCGGAAAATTAATGAAGCATGGTCCCTGGAAGAAAAGAGAAGGTTGTATCCTTCTATAGGTTGGCACCTACGTACTACTAAACATATCAGCTAGTACAAGAGCTAGGGGGTTGTAGCTCACTTCCAGTAGAAGCTGGAGAATGAGAGAAGGTTGTAGCCTTCTGCAGGTAGAAGCTTGCGTATCGTTCTAAGACTACACCAATACAAAAATTGTCAACAAAATTCTCTTATTATTAAAAGAAGACAGAGACAATTTCAGTAGGTGGTTTTCACCCACATTGGGTTTCTGCCTTATATCTTGGTGTTCATGTGTGTTTTGTATGTGTGATGATATGTTTTGTTTTAACTGCACTTGGTTACTATTTGTATGGTTCTAATGCATTGATTAAAGATCAATATATGAAGAATTAATCATAGGTTTGTTGGATATATGGTAGTTGCACTTAACACATTTGCATGTACATGCGAGTTATCTTAACTCAAGTAGCATATATGAATCTGATTATGAAAATAAAAAATTATTAGTTTCATAAGACTCATTCATCCCCCTCTCAGTATTATCTCCAACAATTGGTATCAGAGCAGGTCCTTTAGAACAAGATTGATCGCTTGAAGGAAGATCCATCATCATGAGTAATCAAGAAAGCAGAGGATCCATCAGACCACCAATCTTTGATGGGAGAAACTTTGTTTATTGGAAGGTAAGAACCACATTCTATCTTCAATCTCTTGGAACAGATGTCTGGGAAATCATGGAAGGAGGATATACATTTCCATCAGTAATTCCAACAGATCTAGCATTTAAAAAGCAATATGAAACCAATGCCAAGGCTATCAATACATTATTGGGATGCCTGTCACAATCAGAGTTTTTCAAAGTTATGCAGCTCAAATCAGCCAAAGAAATATAGGACAAAATCATTCTAAGCTATGAATGAGACTCTCAGGTAAAACTAAACTGCAAACTCTCAGGATTCAATATGAAACTCTCAAGATGCACAATGATAAAAGTGTAGCTAGTTACTTCTTACTTATAGATGAGATTTTTAATTGCATGAATAATTTGGGTGAAGAGATAAAGGAAGCTACCTTAGTTGAAAAAGTCTTAAGATCCTTATCTGCTAAATTTGAATCAAAAGTATCTGCCATAGAAGAAAAGCGGGATCTACAGGCTATTACTATGACACAAATTCACAGAATCTTAACTGCTTTTGAGATGAGAAAGGGAGGTCCATCAAATATGAGAGAAGTTGCATTTAAAGCTTTAGAAAAAGGAAAAGAAGAACTCAGTGAATCAGGACATATTTCAGAAGAAGAAGAGGAAGTGAACTTCATCAAGAATCTTCAACGGGTTTTCATTAGATTTAGAGGTAAACTACCTTTCAAATGTTTTGCCTGTGGTAGGGTCAATCATTATGCTTCCAAATGTCCTCATAAAGATAAATATGATAAAGGGAAGGAAACTGCAAAATGGAATAGAAAACAACGTGTAAGTAAAAAGAGCTACTATACTCATGAAGATAGCAACGGGTTATCAAATAATGATGAAGATGAAAATAGTAATGACTATAGACTTATGATGGCTTATGAAGATGATGATTTTTTCGATGCTTTAGATGAAGATTACCTTTATGAAAAAATATCTAAACTCAAAATTGGT
Source organism: Pinus tabuliformis (assembly GCA_031772625.1). Taxonomy (NCBI): domain Eukaryota; kingdom Viridiplantae; phylum Streptophyta; class Pinopsida; order Pinales; family Pinaceae; genus Pinus; species Pinus tabuliformis. The sequence continues at coordinate 370,680,803 of CM062811.1, read as the reverse complement.
TTAGAAGAAAAGAATATGATTATAGATACCTTGACATTCCAACTTGCTGAAAGAGAAAAACACAATGAAAAGCTAGAATGTGAAATTGTGGGTCTAAGAAAGGATCTTGAGAAAATATAAGATCTCAATCTTAGATTTGCTGAAGGATCAGAAACCTTAAATGAAATTATCAAAGTGCAGCACTCTCCTCTGATAAAGACAGGTCTTGAAAATACTAAAGAAACATCTCAGAAGCTGTCAACCTCCACTAAAAGCTATTGTGGTGTAGCAAAGAGTAGTGAACAGTTCGAAAATTGTCAGCAAAGGCATAAAGTATATCACCAGGTGAATCAGGCTCAATTTACCTCGAGGATGAATAGAAGGCACAATCAACCTCAAGTAAATCATACTCAATTTTCTTCAAAGAATATCAATCAACATGTCAGTAGGAGGAACTTCAACTAAATTCAATAGGTCAGTAGATTCGATAATCAGAGGAACATCTTTAATGGTCAATGTTTCTCATGTCATAATTTTGGACACAAAGCCACTCAATGTGTTGCTTACAAAAATATCATGACTAGAGAAGCACAAAATCGAAGAAATGTGATAGGGATCAAGAAAATTTCCTATAATAACTTTTCTCTTCTTCAAAATGAAATAGAATGTTCAATATGTAATAACTTTGGCCATGAAGAATCTGAATGCAGGAGTAAATTTCAGAAAATATCCCAAAAAGAGCAAACTCCATCAAATCCCAAAATATGGAGAAAGAAAGAACCACAAAGAGAAAGATGTGGTATAGAATTGTATGCAGAAGGATAAGAAAACTAGTGGTATAGTGACAATGGATGCTCCAAACACATGACAGGTGACAAAGAAAAACTACACTCATATAATGCCTTAGAAAAGGAGAAGAGTCTCCCTTTTTCGAAATGAAACTCCTGCTGTCATTAAAGGTAAAGGCTCTATTTTCTTGAAACAAAAAGTTAACGCTGGGAATGGTATGTATGTTGATGGCTTAAAGCATAATATGTTTAGTGTGAGTCAAATTTGTGATCAAGGAAATGAAGTAGTGTTTTGATAAAATGGATGTGTTGTTGATGAGCTTGATACATGAGAAACTGTGATTAAAGGGACAAGAACTCCAAACAACCTACACATACTCAAGGGAGGACAAAAACATTGCTATCTAAGAAAAAATGATGAAAGCTGGTTATGGCATAGAAGATTGGGACATCTAAGCTTTTCTCAAATAAGGAAATCATGAAGATTCCAGGCTGTTTGTGATCTTCCAAATATCAACATTCCTAAAAATACTATATGAAAATCATGTCAATTCGGTAAGAAAACCAGATCGCAATTCATCAAAAAGGAAGGGTCAGCCAGTAAGCCTCTTTAACTTGTTCATACTGATTTATGTGTTCCACCAAGGAAAAAGTTAGCTCAAGGAGAACAATACTTTATATTGTTTATTGATGAGTTTTCTAGAATGTGTTGGATACGTCTTCTAAAGCATAAATATGAAGCATTTGAAAAGTTAAAATCCTTCAAAGATTTGGTTGAAAATGAATCAAATCGCAAGATCAAATGCCTCAGATCTGATCGAGGTGGGGAATTTACTTCAGACAAATTATTTGAATTTTGTGAACAACATGGAATAAAAAGGCATTTCTCCACCACAAGGACTCCTCAACAAAATGAAGTGGTAGAAAGGATGAATAATACTATTCAAGAAATGGCTCATGCTATGCTAGATGAATTTGGAACTCCTGCAACCTTCTAGGGTGAAGCTGCATCTGCCGCCATCACTATTCTCAATCAAGCAAATGTTCAGGTAAACAACACTCAAACTCCACATGAACTTTGGTATGGTAAGACTCCTACTGTAAAATACTTCAAAGTTTTTGGAAGCAAATGCTACATCAAAAGGACTAATTAGAAACTTGGTAAGTTTGAACCCAATGCAGATGAAGGTATTCTTCTTGGCTACTCTTCCCGAAGTAAAGGATATAAGTGTTACGACAAAATACTTGGGAAAATTATTGAAAGTATTGATGTTGTGGTTGATGAAGCATGCAAAAATCCAAAATAGATAAAAATCAAAGATTATGACAATGAAGAAGATTAGGATCATTTTCCCACATCAAATCACACTGATTCTAAAGAAGAAATCAATGGAGCACAAGAAGAAGAGATAACGATAGAAGAAAAGACTCCATCTAGGTATGTTCAGAAAAATCATCCAGAAACTAAAATCTTAGGAGAAGGAGCAAATGTGCAGACTAGAAGAACCATTGCTGAGGCTTCAAGCTATCTAGCATTACTATCTTCCACTGAACCTCAAATGTAAATGAAGCATGCCGAATTGAATGTTGGGTCAAGGCCATGAATGAAGAACTTGAGCAAATTGAAAAGAATAATACTTGGGAATTAGTTCCTAGACCTCATGATAAGAATATGATAGGAACTAAATGGATTTTCAAAAACAAGCTGAATGAAAATGGAGAAGTTATTAGAAACAAGGCTAGACTTGTTTGTAAATGATATGCTTAAGAAGAAGGTATAGATTTTGAAGAAACTTTTGCACCTGTTGCTATACTTGAATCCATCAGAATGTTTCTTGCTCTGTTTAGTTTCCAAAAATTCAAGGTATATCAAATGGATGTCAAATCTTCCTTTCTTAATGGAGACTTAGAAGAAGAAGTCTATATTGAATAGCTAGAAGGATTCATTCTTGGAAATGTTGCTAAACTTGTATGAAAACTCAGAAAGGCTCTTTATGGTCTAAAACAGGCTCCAAGGGCATCGTATTACTGTCTTGACAAATATCTCCACCAACAAGATTTTTCAAAGGGATCAACAAATAGCAATCTATATACAAAGATTGACTCTGGTAAATTGCTAATAATTGTTGTTTATGTTGATGATATCATTTTTGGTAGCAATGAAGAATCCATGAGTCAAAATGTTGCTTTAGTATTGCAACAAGAATTTGAAATGTCATTGCTTGGTGAGCTCACCTACTTTCTTGGTCTAGAAGTTCAGCAAAATAAAGGTGGTATTTTCTCTCGCAAACCAAATACCTCAAATAGATCCTGAAAAAGTATGGCATGGAAGATCCTAAACTAGTATGTACCCCAATGGTAATAGGATTCAGTCGCAGCTCAAATGATGAATCAGAAGTAGTGCATCAACCAACTTACATATCCATGATTGGCAGTTTGCTTTATCTAATAGGTACTCGACCGGACATCATGCACGCAGTGGGAATATTTGGAAGATTCCAAGCAAATCCAAAGGAATCACACCTTCATGCAGTCAAAAGGATCTTCAAATATCTTCAAGGAACATAGAACTTTGGCTTATGGTATCCTAGAGATACAGATCTTACACTTCATGCATATACAGATGCAGATTGGGTCGGAAGTGTTGATGACAGAAAAAGAACTAGTGGTGGTGCATTTTATATGGGTTAAAGGTTAGTGTCTTGGTTCAGCAAGAAACAAAGTTCAAATGCATTATCTACAGCTGAAGCATAATACGTGGCTGCTGCATCTTGCTGCACACAACCACTTTCGATGATGCAAACCTTGCAAGACATTCAGATCACATGTACTCCACCCATCTCCATTCTATGTGATAATACAAGTGCCATTATTTAAAAGAATCTAATCATGCACTCGAAGACCAAGAAAATACCCATCAAATATCATCCTCTATGGGAACATGTTATGCTCTTAACCTGCAAAATGATACCCAAATACAAAATATGCGAAGAAAAGATACCCAGAACACAAAATATCAATGATTTTATTATTCAGAGAGTAATGTTCACTTGCCTCTTCGAGGGGGCAACCTCCAATAGAGCAGAGCTCGACTACGAAATAAGACACGATGCTCCTCGCAGGGAGTCTCTATCCTTTATATATGACTCATACATGCAATACCACGAGCCAATACCTTGGGTTTTATTAATACCATCTATCTAATACTACGGCCCATTTGCAACTAACTGTGGTTCCGTCATTAATTGCGGATTAACCACTTACAATTATTAATATGGGCTTTATTGACTCTTGACTATGACGTGATCCCATTACATAAATAAGGGGGTTAGGGTGGGACCCTAACATGCCCTCCCCCTTAAGACGAGCCTTGTCCTCAAGGCTGAAGCTGCGGAAACTGCTGAAGAATAGTGGCTGGTTCCCAAGTTGCATCTTCCGGAGAGGTGTCTTTCCATTTGACGAGGACTTCCTTAATCATGCAGCCACGCAGTTGCTTGTCTCGTGTGTCTAGGACCTATTCATGTTGAAGCCAGATGGACCCTTCTTCGTCCAATTTAGGTAGACTGGTCTGAATTCTACAATTGTTGCCAATCACTTTCTTGAGGCATGAGACATGGAAAACTGGATGGATTTTTGCAGTAGGTGGCAAGGCCAACTTGTAGGCCACTTCTCCAATGCGCTGAAGTACTTGATATGGTCCGTAGAATTTGGGAGAGAGTTTCTGACACCCCTTGTCCTTCAGTGCTGTTTTCTTATATGGTTGTAGCCCTAAAAATACCTGATCCCCTTCTTGAAATTGGCGCTCTTAGCGATGCTGGTCTACCTATTTCTTCATGTGGTTCTGAGCTTGATGAAGATTCTCTCGAAGATGGGTGAGCATGGTTCCGCGGTGTTGTAGGAGTTGATCCACTGCTTGTACTTTTGAGCATCCCTTGAGATACGAAGTAGGTGAAGGCGGGATTTGACCATATACTACTTCATAGGGAGTCATTTTGGTGGTGGCATGATAGTTGGTCTTATACCACCATTCAGCCAGACGTAACCACTGTACCCAAAGGTGTTGCTTTTTTGAAGTGAAACACCTAAGGTAGGTTTCTAGATATTTGTTGATGGCTTTGGTTTGACCATCTGTTTGCGGATGATAGGAAGTACTGAGTTTGAGTTGAGTGCCTTGTATTCTGAAGAGTTCCTGCCAAAAATTACTAGTGAAGATTGGGTCGCGGTCGGACACAATAGAAGTGGGCATGCCATGCAATTTGAAGATCTGATCCATGAAAGATTGAGCAACCAAAGTTGGTGTAAACGGGTGGGGTAGGGTGCAGAAATGAGCATACTTCGACAGTCGGTCCACAACCACCATGATGATTGACTTTTTCCCTGACTTTGGAAGACCTGTAATGAAATCCATAGAAACCTCCGTCCAGATTGATGCCAGAATGGGCAATGGTTGTAATGTGCCTGGTGTGTTGATGGTTTCCCCTTTGTGGCGTTGACAGGCATCACATTCTGCTATGAAAGTAAGGATGTCCTTTTTCATGCCTGTCCAAAAAATGATCTTCTGGTGCGAGCATACGTCTTTTGAAAGCCCGAATGTCCTGCAATGGGAGATGAGTGCAATTCTGCCAAATGCGACTTTTGAGGGTGGATGTTGGTGATATTACAACTTTGTCCTTGTAGCGAAGAATATCATCCTCCCACGAGTAGCCGTTGGTGGAATTTGGATCTACCTGTAATTGAGAAATGAGTTGGGAGAGCCCGGGGTGTGAAAACCATTCCCTGCCAGCCTCTTCAATCCATGATGGAATGGGGAGGGAAATTGCTAGCAGAGTACTTTCCTCCTCAAATTGGCGAGATAATGCATCTGCTACACTATTGTCTTTCCCTTTCTTGTAAATGATCTCATAATCATATCCCAGCATTTTGGCTAGCCATTTATTTTGTTGTGGGGAGGATAGGCGTTGCTCCAAAAAATATTTAAGATTGTGATGATCTTTGTGAATTTGGAAACGTCGCCCCAATAAGTAAGGTCGCCAGGTCTCGACTGCATGTAAGATGGCCATCATTTCCTTCTCGTAGGTAGATTGGCCCAGATTCCTCCCACTGAGTTGTTGGCTTGTGAAGGCCAATGGTCACCCTTCCTACATTAAGACCGCACCAATACCTGTACCCGAAGCATCACATTCAATGACAAAAGATTTAGTGAAGTGAGGTAGTGCTAAGACTGGAGTGGAACACATGGCATTTTTTAGAGCTGTAAAGGCCTGTTGTGCTTCCTCATTCCAGAAGAATGAATTTTTATTTAGGAGTTGGGTGAGGGGCTTCGCTATGCGACCATAGTTGCGGACAAATTTACGATAATAGCCTGTGAGACCCAAAAATCCTCTCAAGCTCTTCAAGGTCTTAGGTTGAGGCCATTCCTGCATTACCTGGATCTTTTTGGGGTCCACCTTGACACCTTCACGCCCCACAATGTGGCCCAAATACTCTACTTCTGCCATGCCAAACAAACACTTGACATCTTGAAAAATAATTTATGCTTGCGAAGCAGTTGCAAGAGTAGATCTACATGCTGAAGATGTGCAGCCCAAGTGCAACTATAGATGAGGATGTCATCGAAGAAGACAATGACAAATTTCCTGAGATATGGTTTGAGAATGTGGTTCATAAGGCTCTGAAAAGTAGAGGGGGCATTACAAAGACCAAATGGCATGACCAGGAATTCATAATGGCCTTCATGAGTTCTGAAAGCAGTCTTGGGGATGTCGACTTCCTTCATGCGAATTTGGTGGTAGCTTGAGCGAAGATCTAGCTTAGTGAAGAATTGAGCTCCATTGAGTTCATCCAGCAAATCATCAACCACCAGGATGGGAAATTTATCTTTGACTGTCAACTTATTGAGGGCCCTGAAGTCTGGACACATCCGCCACTCCCCATCTTTCTTGAGCACCATGACCACTGGGGATGAATAAGGACTAATGCTTACATGAATGACACCTACTTCCAAAAGTTCCTTGATGATTTTCTCTATTTCATTCTTTTGGGTGAATGTGTTAGCCTCCTATACCAATAGGGTTTCATTTTTCATGATTGACAGTGGAAGTGCCAAAAATGTTCATCTTTCATGATACAAAGGTTCCATTTTTGTGAAAGAAACAAACAGTTAAAAAATGTAAAGAGGGTATGCCTTAAAAGAATAATCAAAAGGCAAGAAAATGAATTGGTTAGAAAAAATAATTGAAATGAACCGCAAAGGAAGACCAGGAAAGTGGCCAACCAAAATGCCACTACTATCTTGATGGATGACTCAACAGTTCAAGCTGGGCCATGCCATGTTTTGAATTGCCTGTTCTAGACTAGAGAAAGAAAATCTGTCCAAACAGTTCAAGCTTCACAGATTAGTAGTTAGGTAGAGAATAAAGGCGCCCAATAGATTAATCTGGGCCCTTGGAAGTGATAAGGGTAGTTTTAGATAGCAAATCATTTGAAAAGAAAAAGAAAGATCAATTGAGGGTTTGCATGTCTAAGTGCACCCTCCCTGAAGTAACAAAAAATGCTAGGTACTAAGCTGGGTAGGTAGCCAGAAGTTGCAGAAGCCTGATTCTATTCAGTTTTGACCTTGATCAAGAAGGCACATATTAGCATTTGCAGAGGTATCCATGCAGCAGTTTGATGATAAAATATGGAAGCATGCCTAACTACCCCTGTTTTCCCCAGAGACTCTCTTTCTAACATCCCCTTGAGGACTTTAGGATCTCGCTAAATAGTCCTCCTTGCATTTCTCCTTTGAAAAATTCATGACAAATTGTGACCTTCTTCTCCGAAAAGAAGCCACATTTCTTGTGTAAAATCATTCCTCACCCTCATCTGCTTCTAAATCTAAGTTTACTCCTTAAACTTAGCTCTCTATTTCTCTTCCACATCTCAAATTCATATTAACTTCTAAACTTACTATATAGCTCCCTAAGTTCTCCCATTCCCTATTATTATAGCATTATTGTGCAAAAAATCCCAGAAATATATATATTTCCCCCCCTTGGGCAATCTAGCCATATATCCCAAAGTTTGGAAGTGTGATGAAGTCAAAGTCCCATGGAATATCTGTTCATACTTTATTTTTGGGAATTGAATCAACACCCGGTTGATTTAATAACCCTAAGCACACCTTATAAATGGATATATTGTTTACCATTTATCCCCGAAAACCTCAGAAAACCCACAGTTTCATTTATCCAAAGTTTTATCCCAGCGCAATTTTCCAGAAATAATAATTGTTTATCGGACGGGCCCCGCCGTATCTCTCTGTCATCTTTGCGTCCCATCATCCGTCGGATCCGAGCCCTCCCATCCGACGGTCCTCAGCAATTTCGGACCTCCCATAATTGCCGTCCTTTACCACCCGAAAAGTGTCAGAGGATGACGTAGGACTTGAGGCGCGTGTCAATTTCTTGTTGGATCGGGCGGCCTCCAACACAAACCGGGCCCGTACCAAGAGCGGTCCGACAAATACCGCTTACCGCTCTCCCTTTCGACTCCACGTCATTGCCGCATCAGCGTTACGTCAGCTTCCATTCTGCCATTGTTCCGACCTGTCCGCCACGTCGCTCGTCCACGTCGACCCAATCACCAGTTGACATGTCATTCCTCCGTACCCGACCGGACCAATGACGTCATGCTGACCTCATCCATCAAAAAGGCGCCAAAAACCAATTTATCCATATTATCGCGCAAAAATCATATTTTTTCCCATTTTTCACTAAACGCGCACTGTGTAACTTGCATGCCATTTACGTCATCCTCCGCCAACCTCAATAAATTCATCCTCGAGCTGCTGCCGCTGAGGATTTGCAGTTATCAGCAACCCCCAAGCCGCGGAAAAATCAGGTATTTACCATTACCTCTGCGCACCTGATTTTCAATCACCTACTGTTCAAAGCTCAAATAACCACTAAATTCCCCTGCGACTGTAAATGTAAACCAAGGTCATTCAAAGGGCATTTCCTGGGCCTCAATCCATCCAATTCCCGCACTCATTGCTTTCTCGCTAAACTCAGACCCCATAGCGAGCATTTCTCGCCTTGCGAAAGAAACACAACTACACAATTTTACCTCTCTAAGCAGCATTTTACCTCTGTTTCACCCATATTAGCCCTTTTCTCACTGCAAATTACCTTATCCATCGAAATTCACTGCTCTATGTTACCTTTGTCCAAAAATCAAGTAAAATTCAACTCCAAGTGACAGCTAAACAATGGAGACCCCTGTGGCATTGAATATTGCACCCCTGAATGCCCCACATAAAGACCTAGAATGGTTGGCCCTTACTGACAGAGATTATCAAATGAAGGAAACAGTTGAACTATGTAACAAATATCACATAGAAACCGTTTGTGAGCTAAAGAAAAAACACAGAGATGGTACTGACATCTTGGGAATCTGGAAGTCCCACTTACCAATCTATTATCTCCCTCAGGTGAATGATTTCCCTGATTTGATTCACCAATGCTGCGCAAGTTATGACCCCAATAAAAGGGTTGTTCCGAGTCCTTCAGGCTCTGTATTATTCCATATCACTCCTGAAGCCATCAACGAAATGCTACAGTTCCAATCTGCAAGGCAACTGACTCCTCTTTCTATGCAACTTTTGCTGGAGCAAGGTGCCAAGCTGTCCAGCTCACAAATTACAAGAATTGGCCAATTGTTCATGCTCCCAGATTGCCAGCCCTAGCAGCCTCCCCCTTATCTACATGTCTGGTTCAATGACATAGGGAGACTGCTAGTAGACATGATATCCTCTATCTTAGGATTCAAAACCAGTGAGTTTGTGGAGGAGACAATCTTGGTAACGCTATCCATGTTCACTCCAGGACAGCCCCCTGCTGTCCAGTATGACTATGCTACATTTATAGCCGACAAGATTCATGAACAGTTCATGAATCTGGAGAGAGAGAGGGTATTCAAATATGCCTCCTATATATATCATCTGTTATTGTACAATCAGCCGGATAGCTTTCCTGTTTTCCTCAGGAAGTTAGATGCAAAGGGAAATAGGAGGTCATTAATGTACTGAACACCTGTCTGTCACCATATCTTTTACTCCCATACAACTACTGTGAGTTCATTGATCTTTTCATTCATCCAGCCTTGTCCCTGCTGCAGAGTTCCCCTCCTCCTAGACTCACCGATGATATGCAGAAGATCCTCCAGCTTTCAAAGAACTATAGCATTGGAGATTGGTACTTCTACCAAGACCACACAGTGATCAGCGTATATGGCTGTGAGCTAGCCCCATACAGACTGCCAAAGTACGTTCCCATGAGACTTTTTGCATTAGAATACTTCTTGAAGTTTGGCAATGCAGACATGATCCACTTTCATCGCAGAAATAAGAAAGCACAGCTGAAAATTAAGCACCAATTTGGTCCATTTATCTTTAACAAGAGGGAAGAAGCTTGGGAAGAGGCAGACAAGATTCTAAAAAGCCTCCATCTCGAGACAAGCTTCTATTGGGCACCATATGACCCTAACCATTTCATAAGCCTCAGAAGAATCAAGTATAGGCTTGCTACCTATGATCACTTTAACATTCCACAAATTGAAAAATATGCTAACCAACTAGAGTGGAGAGAAGGCACATTAGTGGAGGATTATTCTGAAGAAGAATTAGCAGAAAAAGCCATTAAGAAATTAGAAAAAGCAGTTGACTTGGAATATTTTGGATAGGTTTGGTCTCCAGCCCCTCGGCATCTTCGAGAAACTGCCTCATCGTCCACTGTTCCCCAGCAGTCTACCAAAGCGACTGATCAAGCAGCAAACATGGCTAAAGGCAAAGCAGTACAACAAGAGGAGTCACCTCCTAATTTGGAGCAGCAAGTAGAGCAGCAAGAAGGCATGGATAAGGCACCTGCCTCCATAGAGCAGCAAACACAAGAGCAAATCCCTCCAAGGGAGGAGGTAACAGTTGAGTCTACAGTTTTACAAACACCAGCTAATGAGGAAAGAATGAGGAAAAGTGATAGGCAAGAGGAGACTCCTCCTACCACTTCAACAGATCAGCAAGGTGAGAAAAGGAAAAGGCTAAAACCCTTCTCTGAGGAGGAAATGCCTGAAAGACCAACTGATACTATGCTCCCTCCTAGCATTGAAACATCGGCCAGCTCCTTGCAGCAAGAACAAGAGATGCAACATGGGGCAGAGGTAAGTTCTTCAAGGCAGCGGTCCAAGGCAGACTCTAGTATCAAGAAGCAGTTCATATACATCAAGAAAAGAAATGAGCCTCTCAAATACCAGATCTACAATCAACTCTTAAAGATGGCACCAACTAATCAGCAGAGGCTAATGTCGGCTTATGATATTCAAGAACAAAAAATGACTCTCAGTCATTTTAGGCCTACTATGCAGCAACCTCAATGAGCTGCTGACTATATCAGAACCAATTTGGAGATTTTTGCCAAAGACGTCCACCCCATGGACCAAATCGAGCTACACAGGCAAACAGGGGAGATGCTCTATTCCACATTGGCTGATAAAACTCTATTAGGACACCGATTGCAAAATTCTCTACACACTACTACTGCTCAGCTAGAATTAGAAAAGGCATCATCTCAAGCCAAGGACAACAGAATCAAGTCCTTGGAAGAAATTATTATAGAGCTGGGACATGATCCAAAGGACCCGAAGGGTGTGCAGGCACTATTGAAAAAAGGAGATGAAGACATAGCGGCTCTGAGAAAGCATATCAAGGTACCAGCTACCCTTCACCCTCAGACTGGAGAGGTTGCAGAACAAAATAAGGATCAGTATGTGGTTGCTTTACTCTTGAATTTATATAAGAGATTGATGGAAACAGAGGGTGCATTGGAGGTAGCATTAAAAGCAAAACAAGGTGAAGTACCAACTCAGCCAGCACAGAAATCTACAGCCACTGAAGATGTGCCACTTGCAACTACTATAGCAGGTCCTCCCACCGGAAAAACATCAGAGGCAGGCCCTTCAGGCTCAGCACCAGCTACAGAAGTGACAGCACCAACAACAACAACAGAACAGTGCCCAGCCTCAGCATGCAGAATATGATGAAGGAGAATGAAGCACTAGAAGTACAGATGGCGGAACTGAATGAGACTAAAGAAAAATTGGCTGCGATTGAAGAAAAATATGATAAATCAAAGCAGAGCATAGCTGAAAGAACAAGAGAGGTAAGGGCTTTTGGAAAAAGAATAAAGGAGTTAGAAAAAGAGCTTACTCTGGACAAAGTTATAAGTGAAGTCAAGAAGATTCTGTGGGCCAACATTGGGCAATCAATTACAGACCAATGGCAGTCCATCGAAACTATCCATGAGCAAATGGATCTCCTAGGCAGGGCAAAAGCAGAAAGTCAAAGAGCCTGGGCATCCCTAGGGAGTATGCCTGAAATAGCCAACAGAATGATACAAGTGCTCAACAATCGCACTGGCCTTCAGCTAGCAGGAATGGGTATCATAAATAGGACTGATACCATTTTACTAATAAAAAGGGTGCTTACCCTGAGGAATTATGCACAGACATTGGACAGAAGGTGTCAGGAGATGCAGACAGACATAAATGAATTTATTACAAAGATCACAGAATTACATAGCGGAGGCCTTCCCAGCTTGGTAACTAGTGCAAGAAGGTTATTATCACATGAGCATTATGCCAAGAGGCTCAACAATTATGCAACAAATTAGATAACAGCATCCGCAAGCAGTTCAGAGGAAACAGGGCCCCCATCTGGGCAGACTCTCTATGAAAAGTTAGATTTTTTTTTTTTATTGAGCATGAGATCAAGCACCTTTTTGAAACACCTCCAAATTACTACAAATATACTAAAGCCGATGAGACTCTGATTAAAATTCAGAGACACCAATTGCCTACTGAATAATGGTGGAGAGGCATGATAGAAACATTGCTTTGAAAAATCAAATTTTGTTTGAAATCTTATTTGATCAATCTCGAGTCAACATTTTTCAAATGACACACATGTTCGGCTTACCTGGGCGGCAATAGGGAGGGAAACTCAATGACAAAGATGATGACTAGGCACCAGTGAATGATTACAAATGATGCGACCGCAACAACAGCGTCGTGGTCTAGTAGGAAAAAAGGAAAAATTCCTCGAAGCGGATGCAAAGAACTCGGCCGGCCCAGTTGGTTGCAAGGTCAAAGATCTCTGACAAAGATAAACAACTGTTTATTAATCTTTTAATAGCAATAACTGTTGTATCAGCTATTTTTGGAAAGTTGGTAAGAAAGTTATGAGTCAGTGACTCATCTTTCAGATATTTTTTGAAACACTTTTGTATATATATCCCCACGCATAATTTATTTGGGGTTGATGATTTTTCTTCTGAAGAGCTACACTGTAATTATAGACTTTGAATACAAGAAGCTGATGAAGTTCCTGAAACTCTGCGTTGTTTGATGTGTCATGATGAGATTACTTGCTGCTGCAGGATTCCTGCGTTATGTCATGATACAATAAGTTTTCTGAACCGTGTCTTTATGTTCCATTCGCTTACAAAATCCATATGTGCTGCATGTTTCTTGGTCTTAGCATTAGAGAAAAAGAATAGCTCAGGATTTGTTTATTAAACACCCTAAGCTCAATCTCTGCTGCTAAATATGTTTACTTCAGAATTAGTTATGAATGTGAAATTCTTAATTGCCCACATTTACACTGAATCTTTCATAGTAAATACTGTTCAGGAATTCTGAGTTTCTCCTGAGCAATATTTCATTTCTCCATCTCACCAGCATAGTGAAAGATCCTTAATTGCCTCTCACTGACTGATTACAATCCATACTTACCAAATTTGAAGGTTGTTTCATGAGTGCCCATCTGGCTCTGTAGTACGAGCTCTCTTGCTAAATACCTCAAGCAACACATAATCACAGACTCCAATGCCCAATGGACTAAAACCCTCTGAACATTGCATTTCAGTTGTTAGAAGATATCATTCAACCAAACTTTAAACAAAATTCAGTACATCATAACTAGCCTAAAATTCGCAAAACAAAGCTGAATCAGAAAGAGAGAGCCCTCTCTGATTGCAGGTGGGCTACAACCTGCAATCCAAAGATTGGTTTGTGGTTACCTCAGCTGTATTCCCTTAGGAGTCAAAGGGAACAACCTGAGTGATAACATAACTGGCGACTCAACTGGGGAGAGAACGAGTTTTTCAACTGCTGTCTGTTTTAGACAGCTATTCCAAAATTTGAGCAGTTCCTTGAAAATTCTGAAAATAATTTCAAAAAATACAAAAAACAAATTCGGAAGCTGGCTCCTAAAAATAAAACTAGGTATACCAGGTCAAATCCTAACCAAAATCCTCCAACTATTTTCGACAATCCTAATTTAATCCCGAAGACTCTTAGGAAACAAAAAGAACAAGAAGATACTGCTGAGTCCAGCCCTGAGACGGTTCAGCAAAATTATATCCCAACCCCTGCTAAACCAACACCTCGTCCTCGCATAACCCCGTCTTCTCCCTCTTCCTCATCCACTTCCCAAAACACATTCTTCACACCTCCATCCACTACACATACTGCCATTGTTATACATGTTCCCTCTGTTGTTCCATTTATCCCCATTGTTCCACTTGTCCCAACCAATATGGCCAATAGATATGCACCCTTGCAACTGCCTGCTAATCCTGGAGCTTTACCTCAGGATTACCAATCCAAAATCACCTATTTTGACAATACCGGTCCTGTTACAGCCCTTCAGCATACCAAAAAGATGCAAGACTATTTTGAAAACTAGGAGATAGATGATAACAGCGTGAGAATGATAATTTTTTTTCAGAGTTTAACGGGTGATGTAAGAACTTGGTTCAGATCACTTGCTGCAAACTCTATCACCACTCCAGATGAGCTTTACCAATCCTTTACCAACAGATGGGAAAAGGAAAAAGACCCACTACATATTTTATCCGAGTATGATACCATAAGAAGAGGCCCACAAGAAACTGTCCTAGATTATTGTGCAAGATTTAACAACGTATATAATGCCATCCCTCAAAACCTTAGGCCTCCGCCTGATTTAGCATTAATCAAATTGCTGGATGGATTTGATGCTGACATGGCATATCAATTGAGGGAAAGAGCCCCTGCAACCTTGGCAGACATTCAAAACATAGCTGTCAATGTAGAGGCGAACCTAGTTGCTAAGAGGAATAGAGCAAGAGCTGAGAGAAGGACTACTTTCAAGAAAGAACCTTCAGCATTCGAACAAAAGCTAGATGCAATCATCAAAGGCATGGACAGACTTGGGGACAAGGTAGAAACCATAGAAAGAAAATCATCATGGGAAGGTCATCCGAGTACTGCTAGAAACCCAAATTTTAGAAAGAACCAAAATCCAAATGTTGGAAGGGCTGATCCCGACCAGCACATTAGACCCCCTTTTCAAGAAAATTATGCTGAAGCAACAACATCTAGTGAACCTACCGAGGATCCTCACATCAACCTAATGGGTCTGGACACCGAACATCAGGTCTTTCTAACACAAGAAGATCAAGAGGCCTATAATTGTAATCAATTTCAAACTAAATCAGGAGAGTCTTTTGACTTTAGGGAAGGGTTTGATGCACCAGTGTATGAAGTACATAAACAATACAAACTAAGAAGTAGAACCATAGATGTACCTGAACCTTTCAAACCAAAGGACAGTAAGCAGCCAAAAGGGACTAAGGATAACACTGCTCTTCCAGAATCCCCTGATAAAACAAACCCCCATCCCACAGAAGTCACAGTGGAGGATATATCAGATGCGCAGCCCTCTGGAAACCAGCCATCCCCATCCCACCCTTCAAAATCAAGTTCAAAAAGCATCTCTGAAAATAAATCTAGGACTGATTTTGTTCAAAATCATGCCAATCATGAAGAAAAGATTACTGAAAATCCAGCTGAAAAGGAAATATCTGCTGCACTTAATACCAAGACTCAAATGGAAAAGCCCTTTAACTTAGAAAGAGAAATAAGTAAGCTAAAGATAGCTGTCCCTCTCTCTGAATTGGACAAACATCAAGTTTATAGACAACAGATTAACAGGTCGCTCCAAATATCATACACTAAGGATGCTGTAAATGTTCTAGATGACCAACTTGAACTGCTGTTTGGCCCTGAGGTCAATGGAAATACAGCAAATGAAGGGGTTCCACCCTTCTATGTTAGTTTAAACATTCATGATAAGGTTTTACATAATGCAATGTTTGACTCCGGGACCTCACAAAACATAATGCCCAAATCTGTAATGGAAAAATTAGACCTAGACATCACAAGACCTTACAAAGATCTATTCTCATTTGATTCAAGCCAAGTTAGGTGCCTAAGCTTGATTAAAGATCCATGTGTCTCCCTGGTCCAATACCCAACCAAAACAATTTTGATGGATGTGGTGGTAGCTGACATTCCACCTAAGTACGGAATGCTTTTATCCAGATCTTGGGGGACCAAACTCCAAGGATCTTTGCAACTATACATGTCCTACGCCACCATTTCAGTCTTTGGACAGCCAAAAAGACTATAACGTGAAACACTAATGAAATATGCGGTGAGTAGTCAAGAAAAACCCCAAAACTTCCCCATCTATTCAATACATTCGGACATGGATTCATTCATTTTGTATAATGCTGACATATGCACCAAAGCTTATTCCAAATTATTAGTGGCAGCACAGACAGAGGGAGTGAATCAACAGTGTGCTTCTCAAGATCAAAGAAATTTTCATATAGTTGATACAACAAAGAAGGATGATGCATCAAATGACTTGCAAGAAACCAATCTGCCCATAATCCAACTTTCTAGGAGTCTCAATCCAAGCCTTGACCACGAAACCTTATGGTATTTAGAATTTGATGGTTCTGTAAACAAGTTAGGAGCCGGGGCAGGAGTCTGGATTCACAACATGCAGAATGACCAGGCTGAGGGTCATGCATATAGGTTAAACTTTCGATGCACAAACAATATGGCTGAGTATGAGGCCCTTTTGTTAGGTCTCAAACCCATAAAAAATCTGGGTGCAACCAAAGTTTCAATCTTAGGAGATTCAGATCTGATCATACAACAGATGAAAGGAAACTTTACCACAAATGATCTAAGGTTGAGAGCTTATAAGGGAGCAGCTATCCAAGTACTTGACACCTTCTCCGAATCTCGGTTAACTAAAATTTCTAGAGAGCTCAATCTACATGCTCATAGCTTGGCAACCTTCGCCAGCACTTGCAAGCTACCTTTCAAACCCAATCACACTTTCACTGCTGAAATCAAACATAGACCTGCAGTTCCGGACAACATCAAGAATTGGCAGGTCTTTGAGAGTGACACACAGATAAATAACTTCCTCACTCTAAAAGAGGAATTTTCCAGCATCAACATTGATACCAGCACTATAGATGATCAACCGCGGGTATACACAACCAAGCAAAATATATCAGCTGAAACAACAAATTTGGTTTTGAACCCTACCACCTTTAACAACGAAAGTATACAAAAGTTGAGGCAAATAGATGAAGATGAACTGGATGAAACAGAAGCAGAGGTAATTGAGTTAAAGGATAATTTTCTGCCCATAGGTTTAACCCCTTTGGAGGATCTGTTTGATTGAAATGATATCTCAAGAAAACCAAAAATGCAACCATTAAATGCTGAAATTGAAGACTGTAACATTGGAACCACAGAGAATCCCAAAATGATAAAATTATCTAAAGCATTACCACCTGATCAGAATTTGAAATACATTGAGTTATTTAAAGAGTTCCAAGATGTCTTTGCCTGGCGCTGTGAGGACCTCAAATCCTATGATACCTCAGTCATCCGGCACACCATACCTTTAAAAGAAAACCAAAAACCTTTTAAACAAAAACTTAGAAGAGTGAACCCTGTGCTCCTTCCTCTCATTGAAAAAGAAGTGAAACGTATGTATTAAACAGGAATCATTGCTCCAATCAGGTTCTCAGAATGGATTTCAAACCTAGTGCCTACTAGGAAAAAGACGGGAGAGATCAGACTGTGTGTTGACCTAAGAAATTTGAATAAAGTCTCTCTCAAAGACCATTACCCCTTACCAAAAATGGATCATATCCGACAAAGGGTAGTGGGAGCCTCTAGGATCTCATTATTAGATGGATTTTCTGGATTCAATCAGATTTTAGTACACCCGGATGATCAAGACAAAACTGCCTTCACAACACCTTGGGGAACTTTCAAATATGTCAAAATGCCTTTTGGGCTTAAGAATGCAGGGGCCACATTCAGAAGAGCAATGGATATAGCCTTCGCCAAGGAAATCCATGATTTTCTGGTGGTCTACCTGGATGATCTTACTGCCTTTTCAAAATCAGACCAAGAACACTTAGAACATTTGAGGGAGGTTTTCATAATTTGTAGAAAATATGGAATATCTTTAAATCCAAAGAAATCATTGTTCGGCCTAGAGGAAGGCAAGCTCCTAGGGCATATAATCTCAAAGGATGGTATTAGGATCGATCCGGACAGAATTCGAGCTATCCTACAAGTACCTCATCCGAGAAACATCAAAGAACTACAAGGCTTTCTAGGAGAAATTAACTTCTTGAGAAGGTTCATTCCTAATTTGGCTGAGCTCATAAGACTGTTAAACAATATGTTGAAAAAGGATTCTAAGGTAAAATGGACCATGGAGGCTAGGCAAGCCTTTGAGGATATCAAAAGAGCATTGACAAACACACCAGTCCTAACAAGCCCCAGGTTTGATAGATACTTCATCATTTTTTCTTTTGCATCTGAGCATACAATTGTTGCGGTACTATTACAAAAAGATGACCGGGGCTGTGAAAAACCCATTGCATTCTTTAGCAGAGCCCTTAGAGATGCCCCCTTAAAATATCAGATTATGGAAAAACAAGCCTATGCATTGGTAAAGGCCATCAAAGACTTTAGAATCTATATTTTGTATTCTCATGTAATCACCTACGTCCCAAATGCAGTGGTTAAGGAAATTTTAACCCAAGAAGGAATTGAAGGTAGGAGGGGCAAATGGATTGCCGATATCTTAGAATATGACATTGAAATCAAGCCTACAAAACTGGTGAAAGGACAAGGTCTAGCTAAGCTAATGACTGAAACCAATTTCCAAGCCCTTGACATTAATGAACTGGACAACGAAGAGGAGATGGCGACTCCACAGATCAACCAAGCCTTTATGCAATCTCCCTGGTATACTGATATATGTTTTGTATTGTTAAACCTGCAAGCTCCTCCAGGGTTGTCCAGAACTAAGAAAAGGTTCTTGAAAATGAAAGCATCGAAGTTTTGTATCATAGATAATGTTTTGTTTTGGAGAAATCATGAAGGAATCTTACTTAAATGCCTAACTTTGGATGAAACTAACAATGTCCTCAAGGAATTCCATGCAGGTGACTGTGGAGGACATTTATACTGGAAATCCACAGCTGATAAAATCCTAAGGGCTGGTTTTTATTGGCCCTCCTTGTTTACTGATGTGAGAAAATTTGTAATGTCCTGTCATAAATGCCAAATCTTTGAAGGCAAGAGAAAGTTGTTAACTCTACCACTCAAACCTTTTTCAGCTGAAAGACCATTCCAGCAATGGGGTTTAGACTTCATTGGTGAAATCCACCCTTTATCCTCTGGTCAGCATAGTTGGATTTTGACTGCTACAGACTATTTTACCAAATGGATAGAGGCCATCCCTTGTAGGCAAGCCAATGACTCTATCATTATACAATTCCCAGAAACCAACATCTTGTCCAGGTTTGGCTGTCCAGATAAAATTATTACAGACAATGTTGTTGCTTTCAAGTCCAAAAAAATGATCAACTTTTTCCATAAATATCATATGACCTTGGGTCATTCCACAACTTATTATCCTCAAGGAAATGGTCTAGCTGAGTCCTCCAATAAAAGCCTCATCAATATCATCAAAAAGGTTTTGGAGGAAAACAAAAAGAATTGTCATAAGAAGTTAGCGAATTCACTATGGGCAGACAGGTTGACCACCAAGAGATCCATTGGCACAAGCCCATACGAACTAGTTTATGTAATGGAAGCAAGATTTCCTTCATGTTTGGGAGTCCCTGTAATCAAGTTACTGCAGGAGATACAAGCTGAGCCAAATGACATTCAAAGAAGGATCAATCAGACAATTCACCTACAACAAACAAGAGAGGAAGTCTATCAAAGAACCCAAGTACTGCAGGATAAGTTCAAGAGAATATTTGACAAAAGAACCAAAGCTGAATACTTCTTCATAGGAAGCAAAGTGCTGAGATGGGATTCTAGGAGGGAGGACAAAGGAAAACATGGTAAATTTGATTTCTTGTGGAAGGGACCCTATATCATTTCTGCTGTACAAGGCAATAACACCTATTTTCTAAAGAGTTTGGATGGCTCAAACACTGAAGAAGGCCCAGTCAATGAGAGGATGCTCAAGCATTATTTTGACCCCCTTTGATGAAACACTACATAGCCACATATTGTACATAAATATTTGTATTTTCAGTATGTTTATTTACAACGGATAGACAAAGGTCCAAGTGAAGCAGATTTTGAGAAGGACTAAGGTGCTGCACCATTTTTGATATATATTTTGATCCTATCATTGGAAAGCAAGAGAAAACACTTGGGAACTATCAAGGTAATGAGGAATACTCAGAGAAACAAGTAAAACAGAGCTGTAATATCACAGCAAATCAGCTTAATGGATATTTCATACAAGTTTCTAGGATTCAGATCAATGATCCCTAACAAAAGGTAAATTCAGACTCCAACAAGAATAGAAAAACAAGGCAGTCTGACCTGCTGTTCTTGACTTTTCATCTGGAAAAGTCATCCCCAAGTGGAGCCACTGTTAGCCTCCTATATCAATAGGGTTTCATTTTTCATGATTGATAGTGGAAGTGCCAAAAATGTTCATCTTTCATGATACAAAGGTTCCATTTTTGTGAAAGAAACAAACAGTTAAAAAATGTAAAGAGGGTATGCCTTAAAAGAATAATCAAAAGGCAAGAAAATGAATTGGTCAGAAAAAATAATTGAAATGAACCCCAAAGGAAGACCAGGAAAGTGGCCAACCAAAATGCCACTACTATCTTGATGGATGACTCAACAGTTCAAGCTGGGCCATGCCATGTTTTGAATTGCCTGTTCTAGACTAGAGAAAGAAAATCTGTCCAAACAGTTCAAGCTGGTAGATTAGTAGTTAGGTAGAGAATAAAGGCGCCCAATTGCTTAATCTGGGCCCTTGGAAGTGATAAGGATAGTTTTAGATAGAAAATCATTTGAAAAGAAAAAGAAAGATCAATTGAGGGTTTGCAAGTCTAAGTGCACCCTCCCTGAAGAAACAAAAAATGCTAGGTACTAAGCTGGGTAGGTAGCCAGAAGTTGCAGAAGCCTGATTCTATTCAGTTTTGACCTTGATCAAGAAGGCACATATTAGCATTTGCAGAGGTATCCATGTAGCAGTTTGATGATAAAATATGAAAGCATGCATAACTTCCCCTGTTTTCCCCAGAGACTCTCTTTCTAACATCCCCTTGAGGACTTTAGGATCTCCCTAAATAGTCCTCCTTGCATTTCTCCTTTGAAAAATTCATGACAAATTGTGACCTTCTTCTCCGAAAAGAAGCCACATTTCTTGTGTAAAATCATTCCTCACCCTCATTTGCTTCTAAATCTAAGTTTACTTCTTAAACTTAGCTCTCTGTTTCTCTTCCACATCTCAAATTCATATTAACTTCTAAACTTACTATATAGCTCCCTAAGTTCTCCCATTCCCTATTATTATAGCATTATTGGGCAAAAAATCCCAGAAATATCCCAAAGTTTGGAAGTGTGATGAAGTCGGAGTCCCATGGAATATCTGTTCATACTTTATTTTTGGGAATTGAATCAACACCTGGTTGATTTAATAACCCTAAGCGCACCTTATAAATGGATATATCGTTTACCATTTATCCCCGAAAACCTCAGAAAACCCACAATTTCATTTATCCAAAGTTTTATCCCGGTGCAATTTTCCAGAAATAATAATTATTTATCAGACGGGCCCCGCCGTATCTCTCTGTCATCTTCGCGTCCCGTCATCCGTCGGATCCGGGCCCTCCCATCCGACAGTCCTCAGCAATTTCGGACCTCCGCCGATCGCCGTCCTTTTCTGCCGGAAAATTGTCAGAGGATGACGTAGGACCTGAGGCGCGTGTCAATTTCTTATTAGATCGGGCGGCCTCCAACACAAACCAGGGACGTACCAAGAGCGGTCCAACAAATACCGCTTATCGCTCTCCCTTTCCGCTCCACGTCATTGCCGCATCAACATTACGTCAGCTTCCATTTCGCCATTGTTCCGACCTGTCCACCACGTCACTCGTCCACGTCGACCCAATCAACAGTTGACACGTCATTCCTCCGTACCCAACCGGACCAATGACGTCATCCATCAAAAAGGGGCCAAAAACCAATTTTTCCATATTATCGCGCAAAAAACATATTTTTTCCCATTTTTCACTAAACGCACACTGTGTAACTTGCATGCCGTTTACGTCGTCCTCCGCCAGCCTCAAGAAATTCATCCCCGAGCTGCTGCCGCCGAGGATTTGCAGTTATCGACAACCCCCAAGCCGCGGAAAAATCAGGTATTTACCATTACCTCTGCGCACCTGATTTTCAATCACCTACTGTTAAAAGCTCAAATAACCACCGAATTCCCCTGCGACTGTAAATGTAAACCAAGGTCATTCAAAGGGAAATTCCTGGGCCTCAATCCATCCAATTCCCGCACTCATTGCTTTCTCGCTAAACTCAGACCCCATAGCAAGCATTTCTCGCCTTGCGGAAGAACCACAGCTACACAATTTTACCTCTCTAAGCAGCATTTTACCTCTGTTTCACCCATATTAGCCCTTTTCTCTCTGCAAATTACCTTATCCATCGAAATTCACTACTCTGTGTTACCTTTTCCAAAAATCAAGTAAAATTCAACTCCAAGTGACAGCTAAACAATAGAGACCCCTGTGGCATTGAATATTGCACCCCTGAATGCCCCACATAAAGACCTAGAATGGCTGGCCCTTGCTGACAGAGATTATCAAATGAAGGAAACAGTTGAACTATGTAACAAATATCACATAGAAACCGCTTGTGAGCTAAAGAAAAAACACAGAGACGGTACTGACATCTTGGGAATCTGGAAGTCCCACTTACCAATCTATTATCTCCCTCAGGTGAATGATTTCCCTGATTTGATTCACCAATGCTGCACAAGTTATGACCCCAATCAAAGGGCTGTTCTGAGTCCTTCAGGCTCTGTATTATTCCATATCACTCCTGAAGCCATCAACCAAATGCTACAGATCCAATCTGCAAGGCCACTGTCTCCTCTTTCTATGCAACTTTTGCTGGAGCAAGGTGCCAAGCTGTCCAGCTCACAAATTACAAGAATTGGCCAATTGTTCATGCTCCCAGATTGCTAGCCCCCGCAGCCTCCCCCTTATCTACATGTCTGGTTCAATGACATAGGGAGACTGCTAGTAGACATGATATCCTCTATCTTAGGATTCAAAACCAGTGAGTTTGTGGATGAGACAATCTTGGTAACGCTATCCATGTTCACTCCAGGACAGCCCCCTGTTGTCCAGTATGACTATGCTACATTTATAGCCGACAAGATTCATGAACAGTTCATGAATCTGGAGAGAGAGAGGGTATTCAAATACGCCTCCTATATATATCATCTGTTATTGTACAATCAGCCAGAATAGCTTTCCTGTTTTCCTCAGGAAGTTAGATGCAAAGGGAAACAGGAGGTCAGTAATGTACTAGACACCAGTCTGTCACCATATCTTTTACTCTCCATACAACTACTGTGAGTTCATTGATCTGTTCATTCATCCAGCCTTGTCCCTATTGCAGAGTTCCCCTCCTCCTAGACTCACCGATGATATGCAGAAGATCCTCCAGCTTTCAAAGAACTATAGCATTGGAGATTGGTACTTCTACCAAGACCACACAGTGATCAGAGTATATGGCTGTGAGCTAGCCCCATACAGACTGCCAAAGTCTGTTCCCATGAGACTTTTTGCATTAGAATACTTCCGGCAGTTTGGCAATGCAGACATGATCCACTTTCATAGTAGAAATAAGAAAGCACAACTGAAAATTAAGCACCAACTGTTGGAAATAATACTGAGAGGGGGGGGTGAATCAGTATTATCTAATTCTTTTAATAAATCTTCCTTATTTGTTCTTTGAATTATTTTTGCATGTCAGTATCATAAAATAATGAGCATGAACAAAGAAAAACAGATAGTCACACCAAAGAACACAAGATGTAAGGTGGAAACCCAATGTGGGTGAAAACCACCTGCTGCAATATGTCTCTATCTTCTTTCAACTTAGAAACTTCTTTTATAATGGTTTTGTACTGGTGCAGTCCTTTACCAGTACGCAGGATGCAAGCTGCAGAGAGCTACAACTCTCTCTCTCTCTCGTTTTCCAGTCTCTCCTGGAAGGGAGCTACAACCCCCTACTTCTTTTCATAAAGCATCAAATGATCATCAAGTACATAAAAGTTGCAGTCCACTACAGTTATCAGATCAGCAATAACAGAACTAACCCAGAACACCTTATCAACAGAAAATTTCAGTCAACAGAACATTTTAATACAGATACGCAGTTTTCCCTTCTGTGGCCTGCGTTGCGACGCAGTTCACCTTCTGCATTCCTGCGTATACCCGCAGGAATCCTTCTGCCGAACTGCGTGCCCACGCACTGTACCTTGAACCGTGCTGCGTATTATTCCTGCAGGGACGCACCCCAAAATACTATCGCACCGCGTACGGACGCACCTGGAAATACTATCGCGCCGCGTACTTTTACTGCACGGACGCACCTGAACCTTAGTCGCTCTGCGTACCGACGCAGGTCTCCTGTTTCTGCTCTACGTACCGATGCAGGTCTCCTGTTTCTGCTCTACGTTCCCACGCAGATCTCCTGTTTCTGCACTGCGTACCCACGCAGCTTTTCTGTTAAACACCTGCGTCCTTCTGATTAGGGCCGAATAGGCAGTCCACCAGAGTGGCACAGTTGCTCAGATCTGATCATGCGCTCGAGAGATCACCCTTCACAGATTCGCCTTCAACCTCCCTTTCATATAGATCAAGCTTTTAAGACCATAACCCAATATTTCAGATCTAAAGATATTCAATTGCAAAAGATGCTTAGCCAAGTGATCTCCTTTGCTTTATATAGGCAAGCTCCTCCTAAAATCATGGAACAATACCACGAGCCGACACCATAATAACCCAATACCGTCGGTTAAATACCAAGAGTAAAACATAAGAAACCCCACGTGTGCTTTTCTCTGCCTTGAAATGTGTGCACTGGGGGGACGCACCTCCTGAGCGGCTAGCCTGCGTATCTGGACGCGGTCCCTGCATGGTGTACCTTCGGGTACGCACCTTCTGAACTGATTTCCTGCGTCCTTCTTAATTTTCAACAAATTGAGAGCCTTGCCATGGGAGTTGCCATCAAGTACAACATCTGTAACATAATGCCAACAATCTCCACCTTTGGACTTGATGGCAACCTCACAATCTTCAGTCTTCAGCTTCATTCTCCCCCTTTGACATCAAGGGCAAAGGGGTATGCTCCCCCTAAGAACATGCTCCCCCTGAATATGAACCCGATCTGCAACAAAGAACCATAATCCACCATGAAAGAGATAGAGACATATTGCAGCTATTTCTAAGATCTCCTTCTGACCATCCTCCATAATGCCAACAATGCATTATATGCTCCCCCTGAACCTGTACCATCAATCAAAAAAAGGTTCAACAATAAGATGATGCATCAACAACCCCCAGCTTTTGCCTGAGGTATTCAAAAGTGTCCCTGGGCAAGGGTTTGGTGAGAATATCAGCAACTTGTTCCTTAGAAGGAACATACTCCAACTTGACCTTCTGTTCAAGCACTTGTTCCCGGAGAAAATGATACTTGATTGGTATGTGATTGGTTTTTGAATGCATAACAGGATTTTTTGAGATGCTGATTGCACTTGTGTTATCACATAAGATGGGGATAGGTGGTGTACAAGTGATTTGAAAATCCTGCAAAGTCTGCATCATCCAAAGGAGTTGAGTGCAACAAGATGCAACAGCAACATATTCCGCTTCAGCTGTAGACAAGGAAATCGAACTCTGTTTCTTGCTGAACCAAGATACCAATCTGGAACCCATAATGAACGCACCACCACTTGTGCTTTTCCTGTCATCCACGCTTCCGGCCCAATCTGCATCTGTATAAGCATGAAGTGTAAGATCTGTATCTCTAGGATACCATAAGCCATAATTTTGAGTCCCTTGAAGATATTTGAAAATTCTCTTCACTGCCTGAAGATGAGTCTCCTTCGGATTTGCCTGAAATCTTCCAACTATTCCAACTGCATGCATGATGTCCGGTCGGGTACCTGTCAAATAAAGTAAACTTCCAATCATAGATCTGTAGGTTGGTTGATGTACTGCTGCAGATTCATCATTTGCACTGAGGCTACATCCTGTGACCATGGGTGTACATACTGGTTTTGCATCTTCCATACCATATTTCTTCAAAATCTGTTTGAGATACTTGGTTTGAGATAAAAAGATTCCTCCTTCTTTTTGTTGGATTTGCAAACCAAGGAAATATGTCAGTTCTCCTAGCAAAGACATTTCAAATTCTTTCTGCATGACTGAGGCAAAGCTTTGACTCATAGCTTCTTCATTGCTCCCAAAAATAATGTCATCTACATACACAACAAGTATTAGCAATTTGTCATTTTAAACTTTTATATAAAGATTGCTATCTGCTGATCCTTTTGAAAAACCTTGTTGATGAAGATATTTGTCCAAACGGTAGTACCAAGCCCTTGGAGCTTGTTTGAGACCATAGAGAGCCTTTTTCAATCTGCATACAAGATTTGGATCATTTCCAAGAATGAACCCATCTGGGTGTTCAATGTATACTTCTTCTTCCAGGTCTCCATTCAGAAAGGCTGATTTCACGTCCATTTGAAATACTTTGAAATTTTGAAAACTTGAGAGAGCAAGAAACATTCGGATGGCCTCAAGTCTTGCAACAGGAGCAAAGGTTTCTTCAAAGTCTATTCCTTCTTAATGCGCATACCCTTTACAAACAAGTCTGGCTTTGTTTCTAATTACTTCTCCATTTTCATTCAATTTGTTTTTGAAGACCCATTTTGTTCCGATAACATTCTTATCCTTTGGTCTAGGAACGAGTTCCCAAGTGTTGTTCTTTTCGATTTGCTCAAGTTCTTCATCCATTGCTTTCACCCAACATTCATCTTTGCATGCCTCTTTCACACTTTGTGGTTCAGTAGAGGAGAGTAATGCCAAATAGCTTGAAGCTTCTGCAACTGTTCTTCTTGTTTGTACACCTGCTTCTTTCTGCCCCATAATCTGAGATTCTGGATGATTCTTCTGAACATATCTAGATGGAGTCTTTTCTTCTATTCTTGTCTGCTCCTCTGGTTCTTCTTGAGGTTCTTCTTGAGGTTATTCTTCTTCATCATTCTGTCTTTGAGGGTAGCCTTCATCTTCTTCGATGTCTTCATGATGTACTTGCCTAGGAATGTATCCCTTCTCATCAACCACTACATCAATGTTGTCAACAATTCTGCCAAGTCTTTTATTGTAGCATTTGTATGCTTTGCTATGTGGAGAGTAACCAAGAAGAATGCCTTCATCTGCTCTAGGTTAAAGTTTGCCAAGCTGCTCATCAGTATTCTTGATATAGCATTTGCTCCCAAAGATTTTGAAGTGCTTTACCGAAGGAGTCTTACCACTCCAGAGCTCATGAGGAGTTTGAGTGTTGTTCACCCAGACATTTGTTTTGTTGAGAATAACAACCGCAGCATGTGCAGCTTCACCCCAGAAAGTTGCGGGAGTTCCTGATTCATCAAGCATAGCATGAGCCATTTGTTGGATTGTTCTGTTCATTCTTTCCAAAACTCCATTTTGCTGAGGAGTTCTAGCTGTAGAGAATTCTCTTCTTATCCCATGTTCTTCACAGAAATCGAAAAATTCATTTGAGGTAAACTCCCCACCTCTGTCGGATCTGAGGCACTTACTTTTGTGACCTAATTCATTTTCAACCAAGGCTTTGAAGGATTTGAATTTTTCGAATGCTTCATCTTTGTGCTTCATAAGTCCTAGCCAGACAAACCTGGAGAAATCGTCAATGAATAATATTAGGTATTCTTCTCCTCTAGGTGTTCTTTTCCTGAATGGACCGCATGTATCTGTATGAACTAGCTCAAGAGGCATGCTAGCTGATCCTTCCTTCTCTGGAAAGTTAGTTCTGGTTTGTTTTCCAAACTGACATGATTTGCATATGGTGTTGTCAGGAATTTTGATATCTGGAAGATCACGGACTGCCTGATATTTGCATGCTTTCCTTATTTGTGAAAAGCTTAGATGCCCCAGCCTCTGATGCCATAACCAGTGCTCATCATCCTTGCTCAGATAGCATTGTTGTTGTCCTTCTTCAAATATGTACAGATTATTTGGAGTTCTTTTGCCTTTGATTACTGTTTTACCTGTATCAAGATCACGAACAAGACATCCATTTGATCTGAATATAACCTCGGTTCTTTGATCACACATCTGGCTGACACTTAGAAGATTATGCTTCAATCCATCAACATACAAAACATTTCCAGCCTTGACCTTTTCTTTTAACTGAGCAATGCCCTTTCCTTTTATAGTTGCAGGAGTATCATTTCCAAAAGAGACTTTCTTTCCCTTTTCTAGAGCAGAATAAGACTCGAGTTTTTCTTTATCACCTGTCATATGCTTCGAACATCCACTGTCAATGTACCATAGATTTTCCTGTCCCTCTGCATAAAATGCTATCCCACATCTTTCTGTTTGAGGTTCCTTTATTCTCCATGTTTTGGTGTTTGAGGCTTGTTCCTTTTTCTGCTGAAACCTGCTCCTGCATTCAGAGTCTTCATGACCAAAGTTATTGCAAATAGAACATTCAACTTCATTTTCAAGAGCCGAAAAGTTGTTATAGGTCCTTTTTGTAATCCCTGTCATACTTCTTTGTTTTTGAGCTTCCCTAGTCATGATCGTTTTATATGCAACACATTGAGCTGCTTTGTGACCAAAGTTATGGCAAGAAAAGCATTGTCCATTGAAGAAACTTCTGCGGTTATTGAATCTACCATCCAACTGATTGTAATTTCTATTTTCATCTATTCTTGAACCAAATTGAGAAGATTTTACCTGTGGTTGGTTGTAGCTTTTGTTCACCCTTAAGATGGATTGCCCTTGATAGTTTCTGTTTGTAATTCGTTCCTGCTTTACCTGTTGATCTTCATTGTTCTTTTGCTCATTTCTTCTTGCTGCATCAAGATAACTTTTTGAGGTGGATGCTTGAGAAGTTTCTCCATTATAGCCCAGACCTGTCTTGTTTAGAGGAGACCGCTGCACATTGATAATCTCATCCGAAGTTTCAGATCCTTTGACAAACTTGAGATTAATAGCTTTTGTTTTCTCAATCTCTTTTCTAAGACCAACAATTTCACCTTCTAATTTTTCAAGATGTTTTTCCTTTTCATCAATTTGAAATTGTAGAGTATCAATGATCATGTTCTTTTCTTCTATACATCTCTTGAGTCTAGTAATTTCATCATAAAGGTTATCCACATCTACAACATCCATATAATCATCATCCTCAAATGCCATTAACAACTTATATTCATTACCTTGTTCATCTTCATCACTGTTTGATAGACCATCACTATCTTCATGAGTGTAGTAGCTTTTCTTGTTTGCGTTCTGTTTCTTGTTCCATCTAGCAGGTTCCTTTCCTTTATCCTTATAAGGACATTTTGCAGCATAATGACCTACTCTTCCACAATCAAAGCATTTAAAAGGTAACTTACCTCTGAACCTTCCAGAACCCCTTTGAAGATTTCTGACAAAATTTGATTCTTCTTCATCTTCTTCTGGGAGGTGGCTTGCTTCATAATAATCTCCTTTGCCTGATGCCTTGAAAGCAGCTTCTCTTCTGTCTGATGGACCTCCCTTTCTCATTTCATAAGCAGTTAGAATTCCATGTAGCTGAGACATAGTAAGAATTCGTAGATTTTCCTTTTCTTCTATTGCAGATACTTTAGATTCAAACTTGGGGGACAATGATCTTAGGACCTTTTCAACCACAATAGCCTCTTTTATTTCTTCACCCAAATTTTTCATACAATTAACAACCTCATCTACCCGAAGAAAATAGTTAGCCACACTTTCATCATTATACATTTTGAGAGTCTCATACTGAATTCTGAGAGTTTGAAGTTTAGCACGCTTTACCTGTTCATCTCCTTCACAGCTCGTGACAATTTTGTCCCATATCTCTTTTGCGGATTTATAGTGCATTACCTTCATGAATTCTGATTGAGATATACATCCTAATAGAGTACTGACTGCTTTCGCATTTGTTTCATACTTCTTTTTCTCGGCTGCATCTGTAGGAGTAGCTGAAGGAAAAGCATAGCCTGTCTCTACGATGTCCCAAACTTCTGTACCAAGAGATTGAAGATAGGCAGTAACTCTTACCTTCCAATAATTGAAGTTTGTCCCATCAAAAACCGGTGGCCTGATTGATGCTTCTCTCTCGTAGTTTCTCATGATGAACGATCTACCTTCAAGCGATCAAGCTTCTCTGAAGGACCTGCTCTGATACCAATTGTTGGAAATAATACTGAGAGGGGGGGGTGAATCAGTATTATCTAATTCTTTTAATAAATCTTCCTTATTTGTTCTTTGAATTATTTTTGCATGTCAGTATCATAAAATAATGAGCATGAACAAAGAAAAACAGATAGTCACACCAAAGAACACAAGATGTAAGGTGGAAACCCAATGTGGGTGAAAACCACCTGCTGCAATATGTCTCTATCTTCTTTCAACTTAGAAACTTCTTTTACAATGGTTTTGTACTGGTGCAGTCCTTTACCAGTACGTAGGCTGCAACCTGCAGAGAGCTACAACTCTCTCTCTCTCTCTCGTTTTCCAGTCTCTCTTGGAAGGGAGCTACAACCCCCTACTTCTTTTCATAAAGCATCAAATGATCATCAAGTACATAAAAGTTACAGTCCACTACAGTTATCAGATCAGCAATAACAGAACTAACCCAGAACACCTTATCAACAGAAAATTTCAGTCAACAGAACATTTTAATACAGATACACAGTTTTCCCTTCTGTGGCCTGCATCGCGACGCAGTTCACCTTCTGCTTTCCTGCGTATACCCGCAGGAATCCTTCTGCCGAACTGCGTGCCCACGCACTGTACCTTGAACCACGCTGCGTATTATTCCTGCAGGGACGCATCCCAAAATACTATCGCACCGCGTACGGACGCACCTGGAAATACTATCGCGCCGCGTACTTTTACTGCACGGACACACCTGAACCTTAGTCGCTCTGCGTACCGACGCAGGTCTCCTGTTTCTCCTCTGCGTACCGACGCAGGTCTCCTGTTTCTGCTCTGCGTTCCCACACAGATCTCCTGTTTCTGCACTGCGTACCCACGCAGCTCTTCTGTTAAACACCTGCGTCCTTCTGATTAGGGCCGAATAGGCAGTCCACCAGAGTGGCACAGTTGCTCAGATCTGATCATGCGCTCGAGAGATCACCCTTCACAGATTTGCCTTCAACCTCCCTTTCATATAGATCAAGCTTTTAAGACCATAACCCAATATTTCAGATCTAAAGATATTCAATTGCAAAAGATGCTTAGCCAAGTGATCTCCTTTGCTTTATATAGGCAAGCTCCTCCTAAAATCATGGAACAATACCACGAGCCGACACCATAATAACCCAATACCGTCGACTAAATACCAAGAGTAAAACATAAGAAACCCCACGTGTGCTTTTCTCTGCCTTGAAATGTGTGCACTGGGGGGACGCACCTCCTGAACGGCTGGCCTGCGTATCTGGACGCGGTCCCTGCATGGTGTACCTGCAGGTACGCACCTTCTGAACTGATTTCCTGCGTCCTTCTTAATTTTGAACAAATTGAGAGCCTTGCCACGGGAGTTGCCATCAAGTACAACATCTGTAACATAATGCCAACACCAACTTGGTCCATTTATCTTTAACAAGGGGGAAGAAGCTTGGGAAGAGGTAGACAAGATTCTAAAAAGCCTCCATCTCGAGACAAGCTTCTATTGGGCACCATATGACCCTAACCATTTCATAAGCCTCAGAAGAATCAAGTATAGGCTTGCTACCTATGATCACTTTAGCATTCCACAAATTGAAAAATATGCTAACCAACTAGAGTGGAGAGAAGGCACATTAGTGGAGCATTATTCTGAATAAGAATTAGCAGAAAAAGCCATTAAGAAGTTAGAAAAAGTAGTTGACTTGGAATATTTTGGATAGGTTTGGTCTCCAGCCCCTCGGCATCTTGGAGAAACTGCCTCATTGTCCACTGTTCCCCAGCAGTCTGCCAAAGCGACTGATCAAGCAGCAAACATGGCTAAAGGCAAAGCAGTACAACAAGAGGAGTCACCTCCTAATTTGGAGCAGCAAGTAGAGCAGCAAGAAGGCATGGCTAAGGCACCTGCCTCCACAGAGCAGCAAACACAAGAGAAAATCCCTCCAAGGCAGGAGGTAACAGTTGAGTCTACAGTTTTACAAACACCAGCTAATGAGGAAAGAATGAGGAAAAGAGATAGGACAGAGGAGACTCCTCCTACCACTTCAACAGATCAGCAAGGTGAGAAAAGGCAAAGGCTAAATCCCTTCTCTAAGGAGGAAATGCCTGAAAGACCAACCGATACTATGCTCCCTCCTAGCATTGAAACATCGGCCAGCTCCTTGCAGCAAGAACAAGAGATGCAACATGGGGCAGAGGTAAGTTCTTCAAGGCAGTGGTCCAAGGCGGACTCTAGTATCAAGAAGCAGTTCATATACATCAAGAAAAGAAATGAGCCTCTCAGATACCAGATCTACAATCAACTCTTAAAGATGGCACCGACTAATCAGCAGAGGCTAATGTCGGCTTATGATATTCAAGAACTAAAAATGACTCTCAGTCATTTTAGGCCTACTATTCAGCAACCTCAATCAGCTGCTGACTATATCAGAACCAATTTGGAGATTTTTGCGAAAGACGTCCACCCCATGGACCAGATCGAGCTACACAGGCAAACAGGGGAGATGCTCTATTCCACATTGGCTAATAAAACTCTATTAGCACACTGATTGCAAAATTCTCTACACAATACTACTGCTCTGCTAGAATTAGAAAAGGCATCATCTCAAGCCAAGGACAACAAAATCAAGTCCTTAGAAGAAATTATTATAGAGCTGGGACATCATCCAAAGGACCCTAAGGGTGTGCAGGCACTATTGAAAAAAAGAGATGAAGAAATAGCGGCTCTGAGAAAGCATATCAAGCTACCAGCTACCCTTCACCCTTAGACTGGAGAGGTTGCAGAACAAAATAAGGATCAAGATCTGGTTGCTTTACTCTTGACTTTATATAAGAGATTGATGGAAACAGAGGGTGCATTGGAGGTAGCATTAAAAGCAAAACAAGGTGAAGTACCAACTCAGCCAGCACAGATATCTATAGCCACTGAAGATGTCCCACTTGCAACTACTGCAGCAGGTCCTCCCACTGGACAAACATCAGAGGCAGCCCCTTTAGGCTCAGCACCAGCTACAAAAGTGATAGCACCAACAACAACAACAGAACAGGTGCCCAGCCTCAGCATGCAGAATATGATGAAGGAGCTTGACGCACTAGAAGTACAGATGGCTGAACTGCATGAGACTAAAGAAAAATTGGCTGCGATTGAAGAAAAATATGATAAATCAAAGCAGAGCATAGCTAAAAGAACAAGAGAGGTAAGGGCTCTTGATAAAAGAATAAAGGAGTTAGAAAAAGAGATTACTCTGGACAAAGTTATAAGTGAAGTCAAGAAGATTCTATGGGCCAACATTGGGCAATCCATTACAGACCAATGGCAGTCCATCGAAACTATCCATGAGCAAATGGATCTCCTAGGCAGGGAAAAAGCAGAAAGTCAAAGAGCCTGGGCATCCCTAGGGAGTATGCCTGAAATAGCCAACAGAATGATACAAGTGCTCAATAATCGCACTGGCCTTCAGCTAGCAGGAATGGGTATCAGAAATAGGACTGATACTATTTACTAATAAAAAGGGTGCTTACCCTGAGGAATTATGCACAGACATTGGACAAAAGGTGTCAGGAGATGCAGACAGACATAAATGAATTTATTACAAAGATCACAGACTTACATAACAGAGGCCTTCCAAGCTTGGTAGCTAGTGCATGAAGGTTATTATCACATGAGAATTATGCCAAGAGGCTCAACAATTATGCAACAAATTAGATAACAGCATCCGCAAGCAATTTAGAGGAAACAGGGCCCCCATCTGGGCAGACTCTTTATGAAAAGTTAGAATTTTTTTTTTTATTGAGCATGAGATCAAGCACCTTTTGAAACACCTCCAAATTACTACAAATATACTGAAGCCGATGAGACCCTGATTAAAATTCAGAGACACCAATTGCCTACTGAAGAATGGTGGAGAGGCATGATAGAAACATTGCTTTGAAAAATCAATTTTTTTTTGAAATCTTATTTGGTCAATCTCGAGTCAGCATTTTTCAAATGACTCACATGTTCGGCTTACCTGGGCGGCAATAGGGAGGGCAACTCAATGACAAACATGATGACTACGCACCAGTGAATGATTACAAATGATGCAACCACAACAGCAGCGTCGTGGTCTAGTAGCAAAAAAGGAAAAATTCCTCGAAGCGGACGCAAAGCACTCGGCCGGCCCAGTTGGTTGCAAGGTCAAAGAACTCTGACAAAGATAAACAACTGTTTATTAATCTTTTAATAGCAATAATTGTTGTATCTGCTATTTTTTGGAAGTTGGTAAAAACGTTATGAGTCAACGTGTTATAGACATTTTTGTGCCTTACAGCCTCGAGCATGAAATGTCCATAATCTAAGGGATCCAAAGTCCCTAAGCATGTTGTTCCTACCCCTAGAGGAACAAGGCAAACCAACCACAACAATTACAGAAGTTCTCCACCTGAAAACACTCAAAAACAAGCCAATTCTGGATCATGTCAACTGCTCCACTGAGCATCTGCGTTGAATGTCAACTACTCCACTGTCTACCTGCGTTGAATGTCAACTCCAACAAAGGCTACCTGCGTTGAGCATAATTGGACAAGTGGCAGGCTCATTCCTCAATGTGTCAATGCCCAGGAAGCTTCCAAATTGACACTTGCATCAAGGAATTCGACTGGTGATGAGTAAGAGGTTCCAAATCTCCAAGTGGAAGCAAGAACCTCCAAGTGGACTCAAGAACTGACAGAGGGAGAGGACACTAGTTAGATCCCAAGCTGACTCATCCTCTCTCCAAATATCTATATATGGATCTCACCTCCATGGGATCTAGAGGCTGGAATTTTGTGAATGTAATGAATTGTTGTTGGTTTGAGACTGGGTCATTGGGTGCTTAATGCTTTGAAGGGAGCTGAAGAAGGAATTCCATTCTGCTGGGAAGGAGATGCTGGATTGGAGCCCTATGGGTTGTATCTCTTCCTGAACCCTGTTACTTATCAATAAAGCTATCTTGGTTTGCTCCTATATGCTGGTGTATTTGTATGATTGCATTAGTGTATTTGATTTGCTTCTAATCCTGAATCATTTATGAATATGAATATATGCCTTTGTGTTATGTTCTTCTCTTGTTGCAAGTAGCTGTTCTCTTGTCACAGGTAGTTGTTCTCTTGTGATCTCGTGGAATCAAGTAGCTGTTCTCTTGAGCAAGCGAGGAGGCAAGTAGCTGTGAACATCCAAAGAGAAGAGGATCTAGATCGAGGGACAAACGGAAGACAACGGTAAGTCTATCGATCTCCTCTCTTTCATATTTCATAAAGGAAGAAACCAGTGTAGCTGTATTCGTTTGTTGCTAAGGTACTGTCACACCTTAGGTGGATAGGATTGTCATGTATAGGAATTTTTCCCCACAACAAATTGGCAACTCCGCTGGGGAAGAACTTATTTATTCATTTCATTTGTGTTTCCATCACTTGTTTACTTCATAGACTTGACAGCAACTATTGAACTGCATCTTTCCCGGATGCAAAGTAGAAAGTTGCTATTTTGATCCAGTTGCTGGACTTGTCTATGATATAAACTAGATCCACAAATGATTTGATGATCGTTTGTGATAGTCTTTAGTACCCTTTCAAAGCATCCCTCTGTTTATACCTTGCTTGTGTTTCTGATTTGGCCTGAAACAGTTGATTTTTGAGCATTTTATGACCCAGAACCCAAGGGAAACGAGAGTTTCTCTTTCAGCGCAACTGCTGCGAAGGCAGTCTGCATTTCAACGCAGGTCCCGTGTGGGCTACCTGCGCTGAATGTCAAATCCTCAGTGTTGAGGTTGCGCTGAACTAGTTTAGCCTTGTGCAGCTGGGGTTCCCTGTCCTCTGTTGCCCTGTTTTGATCTCTGTTTTTGCAGCCTTTAACTAGCATAGGTACCAGTCTGATAACTCCTTTTCTTTGCTTAGATTCC
This sequence comes from Pinus tabuliformis, assembly GCA_031772625.1. NCBI lineage: Eukaryota > Viridiplantae > Streptophyta > Pinopsida > Pinales > Pinaceae > Pinus > Pinus tabuliformis. The sequence continues at coordinate 370,644,383 of CM062811.1, read as the reverse complement.
GCCTCTTTTTTGTACAAAAAGACTGTGAATGTTTTTATGTGTTTGTGGAGTCATTTACAGTTTTCCTTTGCATGAGTAAAGTGGTCATCCTGTAGCCTTTGATTCAGATCTGATTTATTGTGATCTTAGAAGAGAGTTCATTGGCTGTTTGCAGATTGGTTATAGATTTACTTTTGCTTATTGGTTTGAATTTGTCTTTTTTAAGTGTCAAAACAAGTCTTTATTTCGGAAGTATCAAAGTGATTGTAATCTCTTCTACCCTTGTTGTTCTCGAAAGAGTGAACTTGTTTGTATTGATCATTTTAAAAGCAAATTCAAAGTTGTGCAAAAAGCTTTCTTTGTAGGCATTTATACTAAGAAAGTGGAAAACAAACACCTGCATTGTGCATTTGCATTTGATAAGTTTGCATGTTGGATTTAGGAAAAGTGCATTAGAGTGTGCTGATTGCTCTTTGAGAAAAGATAGTCCCTTTTCCCTTAGTAGCTAGGATTTTCAAAGTTGAAAAGATTATAAAGCTTGCTTATCATCTTAGACTGCATTTAGGAATTTGTATCATACATCTCGTGGTGAACCTTGAAAGGCAAAATTTAAAAAGATCAACCTAAAATAAACTGAATGAACCTAACAACGCTTTGTAACATAACGCACAACATAGAGGTCTAGGCTAGAGACGTGTTCCGGCGTCGTTAAGCCTAGTGACTGTCGATCTCAAAGAAGGTGGGTGATTCCTCCGGAGGGACGATAGCGCTAGTATGGATTGTGCTCCCACGTACCGTCGCGTATATATTGGGAGACCCCTATAGGCATATATCTTTTATCCTTAGGAAGCCGTGTTGGCCGCCCTACTAATCGCAATGCAGTGAACACAACATTCACGAAGATTGACCGCCCGTACCCTAAAAAGTATTCTGCGGTTTTGCGAAAAGTTTGGCACACCCTCTGCCTAAATCTCCAGAGCAGTTTCTTTTGGCCTTTTTCAGACTCTATAACAGAAAAAGTCCATTCGAGCATTTGTCACTTCGGGCTCGTTAAAACATCGAAGGAGACTAGAGTCATCTTTAGCTTTTTCTCGACTCTTTAAAAGTAAAAAAGCAAGTTGTGTCTAAAACGTCGTTAACAATTTATTTTAAATGGAACAATCACCCTTTAATCCTGCGTTGATCTTTAGGTTGAAAGGATGGAGCACACCAACCAAGGAGTTCCCCTTGGTGGAAATCCTAGTCCCTTCTCCTCTTGGGGAGATGTTGGTGCGCCCCACATGGCCACATTGTCGCTTCCAAGACTGACAATTGGCCTACCAGTATGGCTCTTTTCAACCAATGTCGTTCAGAATACCACCATTCCTGAATAGTCGAGTCAACCGTTAGATCAGACAAGAGTTGCCTCCCAGCCTTCCACTTCATCTTCCTCCCCTCCTTCCTCTTCTCTTGACGGAACTGGTAAATCAAAAAACCGTGTTCCTAAGGAGAAGAAGGAGAAGAAGAAGAAAGAAAAGAAGAAGAAGGAGCCTAAGGCGACTGGGGGCAAACAAGTGTCATATAACAAAAATCCACACACAGCACTCGTAAGGCCTAAATCGCCATGCGTCATATGCAAGGGAGACCACTTCCATAGAGATTGTCCCTGTATCCCCCGAATACTAAGAGACTGGTCCCCCCGTTTGCACAATTCGGTAGCATCGACCTCTGATAGCCATGTCGACTGCTCGCCGTCAACTAGTGGGAGTGAAGCCCCAGGACAGAGCGGGAAAGCTAAATTTCCCTGCAGACTGTGTGAAGGCGATCACGCCATCCACCGTTGTCCCTTCTTAGACGAGGCAAAAAGAGTTCTGGAAGATCGCCCGATTTTACGCGCGCAACTTCCTCTTGGATATCAAAAACTCTTGCCAAGTCCCTCGCTAGTTGAGAATCCGACTGACCCGCCCAGGTGGTCAGCCGAAGCACCTGTCATTGAAGATGAATTGTCTGGATCCATGCCTGACGAAAGTCAAAAGGTTGATACGGCAGTTGACCCGGTTTTGCCTTCAGAGGCTCTATCTTCGAATGACACCGTCACAGAGGAGAATCAAGACGACACCGTCCAGATTCTCTTCATCAGCACTGACTCTGATGATCAAGGGGGCAATGCCACCATTCCTTTATCGCAGGAAGGAAGTTCATCAGAGTGCTATCCAGCCGTATATTCGGTCCCACCACCAAGAAACCTAGTTGTGTCCTTTGACTGGAACCAACTAGGCAGACCCCGGTTGCCAGTCAGTATACCATTCAGAATTATTTGTCAAATATACAGAATGGTAATGGCTGGCACTATCATTGATGAGGGGACATCTGTGAGTATCCTTTCCTCTATTGCTTGGAAAGCGCTTGGTTCGCCAGCGCTTTTGCCTAAGATGAGAAATCTATCGGGCTTTGATAAAGGAACCAGTCGACCTTTAGGGATCCTCCCCAATGTGCCTATAACATTGAAAGAGAAGACCATTCAAATGAACGTGATGGTCATTCAAGGACCCTTGGATTATAACCTACTCCTTGGACGAGACTATATATATTGCATGGGAGCTATAGTCTCCTCACTCTTTAGAGTAATTTGTTTTCCGCATGAAGGAAGAATGGTCAAGCTCGTGGACCAACTTTCGTTTCCCGGATCACGCATCGCAAATAGTCATGTACCATCCCTAAATGGTCTATTCATGCAAGAAGTGTCTCAACCCACGGTCCGTCCTCCTGATGAGCGCGAGTAATCCGGGAGGATATGACCGGAACCCAGGGGGCATGCGTCCTGGCCTGCTTCGGCAGGAAAACTTTGGGTATAGAGTAGGTTTCCGCGGGAGAATATGACTAGTCCGTACCCCGTCCGTGGTTGGAAGAGGGGTTGTTCTGGAATAAGTTTCTTTTGTCAAAGTTATGTGAGAGGGCGGGGGTCATCACTCACCTCTGTCTATTTCGGTAGACATTGCCAAGGAAGTGTTTTGTTTGAAAGAGTAACGAGACAATCTTTGGGTAACCTGAAAGAGGTAAGCCTCTCTCGATTAAAACAAATGTTTTGGCGGAGGGTAAGTAGAGGTAACCTTGAAACTCTGTTTTATACCTGGGGGCATGCAAACCTTTCGGAGTGCAAGCAAGGGGCAACTATTTATTTTTTAAATTTTTAGGACCTCTAACCCTTTAAACTCGTAGGATTAGTCGTTTCCAAACTTGCATAAAGAAAGGATGGGGAGAAAAGCTTAGTGAGATGAAGCTCCATAAAAAATAGAATCTTGATGAGACACCCTTAATCATATGACTGGTATATTCGAGCAGTTTTAGCATAAAGTTCATGCTCGTTAAAAAATAAACGCAAGATCCGAGCAGTTTTAACGCGGTCTTCATGCTCGTTAAAAAATAAATAAAAGCAGTGAGCAATGTTTCCTCCAGTGTTTAAGCTCATTTTTAAATAAAAAATGAACCTATCCCGGTAAATAACCGCCGTGAATGTAATTTTATCAGCCATTAAAGCCTTGGTCGTGTTTGCACCTGCCACCTCCACTTTTCATTTGGCCGATCGTTCACCTCCATATGATTGTTTACCCATTTTGAGGAACAGCTGCGAAGAGTGACTTCACCTAGCCATCCTTGTGACACTGCTGTGATTGGAAAATTCCAACCTGTACCTGGAATCTGCTGCTAACCCTGTTTATCACTCGTTCCTCAAAAGACGAGTCTTCTTTAAGCTCTTTTCAATTGACTCGTAAAATATGAAAAGATTGACGAGTCTTGGCCTTCCAGCTCGTTAAAGGACCGGAAGTGCTATCCCTCCTCTAGATTTTAATCTTTTTGGACCTGAGGGATTATTGCACAAAAAGATCGAGCGCTTGTTTTGTTCGGCTCGTTAAAGATTATCGAAAACTCATCCCTTCTGTATTGTTTTATACTTTTTCGGACTCAAGGGATTAGATGACGAAAAAGGAATTTTGGAGTTGACTTTATGTACCTTTTCAGACTCTCTAAAAATGAAAAGGACCGAGTTATCCTTGTCGTTAGACTAGTTAAAATTTTTAAATAGCGACAAACTTGTCTTTAGACGAGAACGAGTTTCCCTATCGCTAGGCTCGTTAAAACATAGCGATGGGCTTGCCCAAAGGGCAGGTTATAGAACAAGCATATGTTATCCTCCTCAAGCTTGACAAAAATAAAGAGGTATTGGTCAGCAATGACTGGGGAAAAATTGGGAGAAACTAAAGAAAACTTCGATGGTAGCAGGTTGCTCTTGAACATGACACTTTTCCTCCGTATCACAATCGGGTTGGGTTGTCTCATTCACCGGTCACATCACCATGGTCTCACCATACCATCCATATTTGGGGTAATGCTACCGATCCATGGCATCAGTGTCGCCATATGTTCAAGAGAAGTCATTCAGAAAGAGTCAACCGGGTCCCATCCACTACCATACATTATCCTTCATCCATTTCATGACCGCCACCCTGAATCATATGTCACAGATCGTTTTCACCTCCATTAAAATCATTAGCTCCATTCCGTGTCACTGATGTGGGATTCATTAAGGCCCTCCTTTGACGGATCGCTTCTTGTCAACATCAGCTCATTATCCAAGAAGTTGATCTAGGAACAACCCCATCAGTACTTTGAAGCTTGCATGCCTCAATGGCAAGTTTCTCACTTCCGGCGACAGGTATACATCAATGACCTTCGACCAGAAGATTTTGCGTGGTGTTCGACGCCAAGTCCTTTATCCACACCACGTGAATTGTACTGCAGTACCTTGAGGGTCATTATCATTATCGGTGATTCCTCTCGCACTTGTTAATGGTTTACATCATTGACCGGTAATCAAGCGATGTCTTTCCATGTTCGACTTCAGTGCAATTCTCACATGGATCGACTTGTACTTAGAGTGAAGATCGGACGAGTTTGAAGACCCCGGATCTAGTTTCATCCATCCGGGCTATGATATATATTTGGGAAAAATAAAGACATTTGAGATGTACATCATTGCAGCAGATGATCATCCTACTCAAAGGATGATAATTTCGCCAAAATTATCAGTCTACCATCAGACGATCGTCTGTTCTATGTACAAAAATGAATTTATAAAGCTGAGCATGGGAATGCCCGCCTCAGCTAGATCATGAAAGCAGTGTGAATCATAATGTATTGTATTGTATCTTATTACAGGTCTCCTCCCAGCAGATGGATGAACTTCGGACCCTCCTGGATAAAGCATTTCACCCGATAAACGGCCTCATACTTTAGGGGGCAACTGTTATAGACATTTTTGTGCCTTACAGCCTCGAGCATGAAATGTCCATAATCTAAGGGATCCAAAGTCCCTAAACATGTTGTTCCTACCCCTAGAGGAACAAGGCAAACCAACCACAGCAATTCACAGAAGTTCTCCACCTGAAAACACTCAAAAACAAGCCAATTCTGGATCATGTCAACTGCTCCACTGAGCATCTGCGCTGAATGTCAACTTCTCCACTGTCTACCTACATTGAATGTCAACTCCAAGAAAGGATACCTGCGCTGAGCGTAATTGGACAAGTGGCAGGCTCATTCCTCAATGTGTCAATGCCCAGGAAGCTTCCAAAATGACACTTGCATCAAGGAATTCGACTGGTGATGAGTAAGAGGTTCCAAATCTCCAAGTGGAAGCAAGAACCTCCAAGTGGACTCAAGAACTGACAGAGGGAGAGGACACTAGTCAGATCCCAAGCTGACTCATCCTCTCTCCAAATATCTATATATGGATCTCACCTCCATGGGATCTAGAGGCTGGAATTTTGTGAATGTAAAGAATTGCTGTTGGTTTGAGACTGGGTCATTGGGTGCTTAATGCTTTGAAGGGAGCTGAAGAAGGAATTCCATTCTGCTGGGAAGGAGATGCTGGATTGGAGCCCTATGGGTTGTATCTATTCCTGAACCCTGTTACTTATCAATAAAGCTATCTTGGTTTGCTCCTATATGCTGGTGTATTTGTATGATTACATTAGTGTATTTGATTTACTTCTAATCCTGAATCATTTATGAATATGAATATATGCCTTTGTGTTATGTTCTTCTCTTGTCGCAAGTAGCTGTTCTCTTGTCACAGGTAGCTATTCTCTTGTGATCTCGTGGAATCAAGTAGTTGCTCTCTTGAGCAAGCAAGGAGGCAAGTAGCTGTGAACATCCAAAGAGAAGAGGATCTAGATCGAGGGACGAACGGAAGACAATGGTAAGTCTATTGATCTCCTCTCTTTCATATTTCATAAAGGAAGAAACCAGTGTAGTTGTATTCGTTTGTTGCTAAGGTACTGTCACACCTTAGGTGGATAGGATCGTCCTGTATAGGCATTTTTCCCCACAACACAATGACTCATCTTTCAGATATTTTGTGAAACACTTTTGTATATATATCCCCACGCATAATTTATTTGGAGTTGATGATTTTTCTTCTGAAGAGCTACACTGTAATTATAGACTTTGAATACAAGAAGCTGATGAAGTTCCTGAAACTCTGCGTTGTTTGATGTGTCATGATGAGATTACTTGCTGCTGCAGGATTCCTGTGTTATGTCATGATACAATAATTTTTCTGAACCGTGTCTTTATGTTCCATTCGCTTACAAAATCCATATGTGATGCATGTTTCTTGGTCTTAGCATTAGAGAAAAAGAATAGCTCAGGATTTGTTTATTAAACACCCTAAGCTCAATCTCTGTTGTTAAATATGTTTATTTCAGAATTAGTTATGAATGTGAAATTCTTAATTGCCCACATTTACACTAAATATTTCATAGTAAATATTGTTCAGAAATTCTAAGTTTCTCTTGAGAAATATTTCATTTCTCCATCTCACCAGCATAGTGAAAGATCCTTAATTGCCTCTCACTAACTGATTACAATCCATACTTACCAAATTTGAAGGTTGTTTCATGAGTGCCCATCTGGCTCTGTAGTACAAACTCTCTCACTAAATACCTCAAGCAACACATAATCACAGACTCCAATGCCCAATGGACTAAAACCCTCTGAACATTGCATTTCAGCTGTTAGAAGATATCATTCAACGAAACTTTAAACAAAATTCAGTACATCATAACTAGCATAAAATTCCCAAAACAAAGCTAAATCAGAAAGAGAGAGCCCTCTCAGATTGCAGGTGGGCTAGAACCTGCAATCCAAAGATTGGTTTGTGGTTACCTCGGCCGTATTCCCTTAGGAGTCAAAGGGAACAACCTGAGTGATAACATAACTGGCGACTCCACTGGGGAGAGAACGAGTTTTTCAACTGCTGTCTGTTTTAGACAGCTGTTCCAAAATTTGAGCAGTTCCTTGAAAATTCTGAAAATAATTTCAAAAAATACAAAAAACAAATTCGGAAGCTGGCTCCTAAAAAGAAAACTAGGTATACCAGGTCAAATCCTAACCCAAATCCTCCAACTTTTTTCGACAATCCTAATTTAATCCCGAAGACTCTTAGGAAACAAAAAGAACAAGAAGATACTGCTGAGTCCAGCCCTGAGACGGTTCAGCAAAATTATATCCCAACCCCTGCTAAACCAACACCTCGTCCTCGCATAACCCCGTCTTCTCCCTCTTCCTCATCCACTTCCCAAAACACATTCTTCACACCTCCATCCACTACACATACTACCGTTGTTATACCTGTTCCCTCTGTTGTTCCATTTATCCCCGTTGTTCCACTTGTCCCTACCAATATGGCCAATAGATATGCACCCCTGCAACTGCCTGCTAATCCTGAAGCTTTACCTCAGGATTACCAATCCAAAATCACCTATTTTGACAATACCGGTCCTCTTACAACCCTTCAGCATACCAAAAATATGCAAGACTATTTTGAAAACTAGGAGATAGATGATGACAGCGTGAGAATGAGAATTTTTGTTCAGAGTTTAACGGGTGATGTAAGAACTTGGTTCAGATCACTTGCTGCAAACTCCATCACCACTCCAGATGAGCTTTACCAATCCTTTACCAACAGATGGGAAAAGAAAAAAGACCCACTACATATTTTATCTGAGTATGATACCCTAAGAAGAGGCCCACAAGAAACTGTCCTAGATTATTGTGCAAGATTTAACAACGTATATAATGCCATCCCTCAAAACCTTAGGCCTCTGCCTGAGTTAGCCTTAATCAAATTCCCGGATGGATTTGATGCTGACATGGCATATCAATTGAGGGAAAGAGCCCCTGCAACCTTGGCAGACATGCAAAACATAGCTGTCACTGTAGAGGCGAACCTAATTGCTAAGTGGAATAGGGCAAGAGCTGAGAGAAGGACTACTTTCAAGGAAGAACCTTCAGCATTCGAACAAAAGCTAGATGCAATCATCAAAGGCATGGACAGACTTGGGGACAGGGTAGAAACCATAGAAAGAAAATCATCATGGGAAGGTCAACCAAGTACGGCTAGAAACCCAAATTTTAGAAAGAACCAAAATCCAAATGTTGGAAGGGCTGCTCCCGACCAGCACATTAGACCCCATTTTCAAGAAAATTATGCTGAAGCAGCAACATCTAGTGAACCTACCGAGGATCCTCACATCAACCTAATGGGTCTGGACACCGAACATCAGGTCTTTCTAACACAAGAAGATAAAGAGGCCTATATTTGTATCAATTTCAAACTAAATCAGGAGAGTCTTTTGACTTTAGGGAAGGCTTTGATGCACCAGTGTATGAAGTACATAAACAATACAAACTAAGAAGTAGAACCATAGATGTACCTGAACCTTTCAAACCAAAGGACAGTAAGCAGCCAAAAGGGACTAAGGATAACACTGCTCTTCCAGAATCCGCTGATAAAACAAACCCCCATCCCACAGAAGTCACAGTGGAGGATATATCAGATGCGCAGCCCTCTTGAAACCAGCCATCCCCATCCCACCCTTCCAAAGCAAGTTCATACAGCATCTCTGAAAATAAATCTAGGACTGGTTTTGTTTAAAATCATGCCAATCATGAAGAAACGATTACTGAAAATCCAGCTGAAAAGGAAAGATCTGCTGCACTTAATGCCAAGACTCAAATGGAAAAGCCCTTTAACTTAGAAACAAAAATAAGTAAGCTAAAGATAGCTGTCCCTCTCTCTGAATTGGCCAAACATCAAGTGTATAGACAACAGATTAACAGGTCACTCCAAATATCAGACACGATGGATGCTGTAAATGTTCTAGATGACCAACCTGAACTGCTGTTTGGCCCTGAGGTCAATGGAAAGACAACAAATGGAGGGGTTCCACCCTTCTATGTCAGTTTAAACATTCATGATAAGCTTTTACATAATGCAATGTTTGACTTCGGGGCCTCACATAACTTAATGCCCAAATCTGTAATGGAAAAATTAGACCTAGACATCACAAGACCTTACAAAGATCTATTCTCATTTGATTCAAGCCAAGTCATGTGCCTAGGCTTGATTAAAGATCTATGTGTCTCCCTAGTCCAATACCCAACCAAAACAATTTTGATGGATGTGGTGGTAGCTGACATTCCACCTAAGTACGGAATGCTTTTATCCAGTTCTTGGGGGGCCAAACTCCAAGGATCTTTGCAACTAGACATGTCCTACGCCACCATTTCAGTCTTTGGACAGCCAAAAAGACTATACCGTCAAACACTAATGAAATATGCGGTGAGTAGTCAAGAAAAACCCAAAACTTCCCCATCTATTCAATACATTCGGACATGGATTCATTAATTTTGTATAATGCTGACATATGCACCAAAGCTTATTCCAAATTATTAATGGCAGCACAGGCAGAGGGAGGGAATCAACAGTATGCTTCTCAGGATCAAAGAAATTTTTATATAGTTGATACAACAAAGAAGGATGATGCGTCAAATGACTTGCAAGAATCCAATCTGCCCATAATCCAACTTTCTAGGAGTCTCAATCCAAGCCTTGACCACGAAACCTTATGGTATTTAGAATTTGATGGTTCTGTAAACAAGTTAGGAGCCGGGGCAGGAGTCTGGATTCACAACATGCAGAATGACTAGGCTGAGGGTCATGCATATAGGTTAAACTTTCGATGCACAATCAATATGGCTGACTATGAGGCCCTTTTGCTAGGTCTCAAACTCATAAAAAATCTGGGTGCAACCAAAGTTTCAATCTTAGGAGATTCAGATCTGATCATACAACAGATGAAAGGAAACTTTACCACAAATGATCTAAGGTTGAGAGCTTATAAAGGAGTAGCTATCCAAGTACTTGACACCTTCTCTGAATCTCAGTTAACTAAAATTTCTAGATAGCTCAATCTACAAGCTCATAGCTTGGCAACCTTTGCCAGCACTTGCAAGCTACCTTTCAAACCCAATCACACTTTCACTGCTGAAATCAAACATAGACCTGCAGTTCCGGACAACGTCAAGAATTGGCAATTCTTTGAGAGTGACACACAGATAAATAACTTCCTCACTCTAAAAGAGGAATTTTCCAGCATCAACATTGATACCAGCACTATAGATGATCAACCGCAGGCATACACAGCCAAGCAAAATATATCAGCTGAAACAACAAATTTGGTTTTGAACCCTACCACCTTTAACAACGAAAGTATACAAAAGTTGAGGCAAATAGATGAAGATGAACTAGCTGAAACAGAAGGAGAGGTAATTGAGTTAAAGGATAATTTTCTGCCCATAGGTTTAACCCCTTTGGAGGATCTGTTTGATTCAAATGATATCTCAAGAAAACCAAAAGTGCAACCATTAAATGCTGAAATTGAAGACTGTAACATTGGAACCACAAAAAATCCCAAAATGATAAAATTATCTAAAGCATTACCACCTGATCAGAAATTGAAAAACATTGAGTTATTTAAAGAGTTCCAAGATGTCTTTGCCTGGAGCTATGAGGACCTCAAATCCTATGATACCTCAGTCATCCAGCACACCATGCCTTTAAAGGAAAACCAAAATCCTTTTAAACAAAAACTTAGAATAGTGAACCCTGTGCTCCTTCCTCTCATTGAAAAAGAAGTGAAATGAGTGTATGAAGCAGGAATCATTGCTCCAATCAGGTTCTCAGAATGGATTTCAAACCTAGTGCCTACTAGGAAAAAGACGGGAGAGATCAGACTGTGTGTTGACCTAAGAAATTTGAACAAAGTCTCTCTCAAAGACCATTACCCCTTACCAAAAATGGATCATATCCTACAAAGGGTAGTGGGAGCCTCTAGGATCTCATTATTAGATGGATTTTCTGGATTCAATAAGATTTTAATACACCCGGACGATCAAGACAAAACTGCCTTCACAACACCTTGGGGAACTTTCAAATATGTCAAAATGCCTTTTGGGCTTAAGAATGCAAGGGCCACATTCCAAAGAGCAATGGATATTGCCTTCGCCAAGGACATCCATGATTTTCTGGTGGTCTACCTGGATGATCTTACTGCCTTTTCAAAATCAGACCAAGAACACTTAGAACATTTGAGGCAGGTTTTCATAATTTGTAGAAAATATGGCATATCTTTAAATCCAAAGAAATCATTGTTCGACCTAGAGGAAGGCAAGCTCCTAGGGCATATAATCTCAAAAGATGGTATTAGGATCGATCCGGACAGAATTCGAGCTATCCTACAAGTACCTCATCCGAGAAACATCAAAGAACTACAAGGCTTTCTAGGAAAAATTAACTTCTTGAGAAGGTTCATTCCTAATTTCGCTGAGCTCATCAGACTGTTAAACAAAATGTTGAAAAAGGATTCTAGGGTTACATGGACCATGGAGGCTAGGCAAGCCTTTGAGGATATCAAAAGAGCATTGACAAACACACCAGTCCTAACAAGCCCCAGGTTTGATAGAGACTTCATCATTTTTTGTTTTGCATCTGAGCATACAATTGCTGCGGTACTATTACAAAAAGATGACCAGGGCTGTGAAAAGCCCATTGCATTGTTTAGCAGAGACCTTAGAGATGCCCCCTTAAAATATGAAATTATGGAAAAACAAGCCTATGCATTGGTAAAGGCCATCGAAGACTTTAGAATCTATATTTCGTATTCTCATGTAATCGCCTACGTCCCAAATGCAGTGGTTAAGGATATTTTAACCCAAGAAGGAATTGAAGGTAGGAGGGGCAAATGGATTGCCAATATCTTAGAATATGACATTGAAATCAAGCCTACAAAACTGGCAAAAGGACAAGGTCTAGCTAAGCTAATGACTGAAACCAATTTCCAAGCCCTTGAAATTAATGAACTAGACAACGAAGAGGAGATGGCGACTCCATAGATCAACCAAGCCTTTATGCAATCTCCCTGGTATACTGATATATGTTTTGTATTGTTAAACCTGCAACCTCCTCCAGGGTTGTCCAGAACTAAGAAAAGGTTCTTGAAAATGAAAGCATCGAAGTTTTGTATCATAGATAATGTTTTGTTTTGGAGAAATCATGAAGGAATCTTACTTAAATGCCTAACTTTTGATGAAACTAACAATGTCCTCAAGGAATTCCATGCAGGTGACTGTGGAGGACATTTATACTAGAAATCCACAACTGATAAAATCCTAAGGGCTGGTTTTTATTGGCCCTCCTTGTTTACTGATGTGAGAAAATTTGTAATGTCATGTCATAAATGCCAAATCTTTGAAGGCAAGAGAAAGTTGTTACCTCTACCACTCAAACCTATTTCAGCTGAAAGACCATTCCAACAATGGGGTTTAGACTTCGTTGGTGAAATCCACCCGTTATCCTCTGGTCAGCATAGGTGGATTTTGACTGCTACAGACTATTTTACCAAATGGATAGAGGCCATCCCTTGTAGGCAAGCCAATGACTCCATCATTATACAATTCCTAGAAACCAACATCTTGTCCAGGTTTGGCTGTCCAGATAAAATTATTACAGACAATGCTGCTACTTTCAAGTCCAAAAAAATGATCAACTTTTGCCATAAATATCATATGACCTTGGGTCATTCCACAGCTTATTATCCTCAAGGCAATGGTCTATCTGAGTCTTCCAATAAAAGCCTCATCAATATCATCAAAAAGGTTTTGGAGGAAAACAAAAAGAATTGGCATAAGAAGTTAGTGAATGCACTATGGGCAGACAGGTTGACCACCAAGAGATCCATTGGCACAAGCCCATACGAACTAGTTTATGGGATGGAATCAAGATTTCCTTCATCTTTGGGAGTCCCTGTAATCAAGTTGCTGTAGGAGATACAAGCTGAGCCAAATGACATTCAAAGAAGGATCAATCAGACAATTCACCTACAACAAACAAGAGAGGAAGTCTATCAAAGAACCCAAGTACTGCAGGATAAGCTCAAGAGAATATTTGACAAAAGAACCAAAGCTGAAGACTTCTTCATAGGAAGCAAATTGCTGAGATGGGATTCCAGGAGGGAGGACAAAGGAAAACATGGTAAATTTGATTTCTTGTGGAAGGGACCCTATATCATTTCTGTTGTACAAGGCAATAACACCTATTTTATAAAGAGTTTGGATGGCTCAAAAACTGAAGAAGGCCCAGTCAATGGGAGGATGCTCAAGCATTATTTTGACTCCCTTTGATGAAACACTACACAGCCACATCTTGTACATAAATATTTGTATTTTCAGTATGTTTATTTACAACGAATAGATAAAGGTCCAAGTGAAGCATATTTTGAGAAGGACTAAGGTGCTGCACCATTTTTGATATATATTTTGATCCTATCATTGGAAAGCAAGAGAAAACACTTGGGAACTATCAAGGTAATGAGGGATACTCAGAGAAACAAGTAAAACAGAGCTGTAATTTCACAGCAAATCAGCTTAATGGATATTTCATACAAGTTTCTAGGATTCAGATCAATGATCCCTAACAAAAGGAAAATTCAGACTCCAACAAGAATGGAAAAACAAGGCGATCTGACCTGTTGTTCTTGACTTTTCATTTGGAAAAGTCATCCCCAAGTGGAGCCACTGTTAGCCTCCTATACCAATAGGGTTTCATTTTTCATGATTGACAGTGGAAGTGCCAAAAATGTTCATCTTTCATGATACAAAAGTTCCATTTTTGTGAAAGAAACTAACAGTTAAAACATGTAAAGAGGGTATGCCTTAAAAGAATAATCAAAAGGCAAGAAAATGAATTGGTCAGGCAAATAATTGAAATGAACACCAAAGGAAGACCAAGAAAGTGGCCAAACAAAATGCCACTACTATCTTGATGGATGACTCAACAGTTCAAGCTGGGCCATGCCATGTTTTGAATTGCCTGTTCTAGACTAGAGAAAGAAAATCTGTCCAAACAGTTCAAGCTTGGCAGATTAGTAGTTAGGTAGAGAATAAAGGCGCCCAATAGATTAATCTGGGCCCTTGGAAGTGATAAGGGTAGTTTTAGATAGCAAATCATTTGAAAAGAAAAAGAAAGATCAATTGAGGGTTTGCAAGTCTAAGTGCACCCTCCCTGAAGTAACAAAAAATGCTAGGTACTAAGCTGGGTAGGTAGCCAGAAGTTGCAGAAGCCGGATTCTATTCAGTTTTGAACTTGATCAAGAAGGCACATATTAGCATTTGCAGAGGTATCCATGCAGTAGTTTGACTATAAATTATGGAAGCATGCCTAACTTCCCCTGTTTTCCCCAGAGACTCTCTTTCTAACATCCCCTTGAGGACTTTAGGATCTCCCTAAATAGTCCTCCTTGCATTTCTCCTTTGAAAAATTCATGACAAATTGTGACCTTCTTCTCTGAAAAGAAGCCACATTTCTTGTGTAAAATCATTCCTCACCCTCATCTGCTTCTAAATCTAAGTTTACTCCTTAAACTTAGCTCTCTGTTTCTCTTCCACATCTCAAATTCATATTAACTTCTAAACTTACTATATAGCTCCCTAAGTTCTCCCATTCCCTATTATTATAGCATTATTGTGCAAAAAATCCCAGAAATATATATATTTCCCCCCCTTGGGCAATCTAGCCATATATCCCAAAGTTTGGAAGTGTGATGAAGTCGGAGTCCCATGGAATATCTGTTCATACTTTATTTTTGGGAATTGAATCAACACCCGGTTGATTTAATAACCCTAAGTGCACCTTATAAATGGATATATCGTTTACCATTTATCCCCGAAAACCTCAGAAAACCCACAATTTCATTTATCCAAAGTTTTATCCCGACGCAATTTTCCAGAAATAATAATTGTTTATCGAAGGGGCCTTGCCGTATCTCTCTGTCATCCTCGCGTCTCGTCATCCGTCGGATCTGGGCCCTCCCATCCGATGGTCCTCAGCAATTCCGGACCTCCCCCGATCGCCTTCCTTTACCGCCTGAAAAGTGTCAGAGGATGACGTAGGACCTGAGGCACGTGTCAATTTCTTGTTGGATCGGGCGGCCTCCAACACAAACCAGGCCCGTACCAAGAGCGGTCTGACAAATACCACTTACCGCTCTCCCTTTCCGCTCCACGTCATTGCCGCATCAGCATTACGTCAGCTTCCGTTCCGCCATTGTTCCGACCTGTCCACCACATCGCTCGTCCACGTCGACCCAATCACAAGTTGACACGTCATTCCTCCGTACCCAACCGGACCAATGATGTCATGCTGACGTCATCCATCAAAAAGGCGCCAAAAACCAATTTTTCCATATTATCGCGCAAAAATCATATTTTTTCCCATTTTTCACTAAACGCGCACTGTGTAACTTGCATGCCATTTACGTCGTCCTCCGCCAACCTCAAGAAATTCATCCCCGAGCTGCTGCCGCCGAGGATTTGTAGTTATCAGCAACCCCCAAGCCGTGGAAAAATCAGGTATTTACCATTACCTCTACGCACTTGATTTTCAATCACCTACTGTTAAAAGCTCAAATAACCACCGAATTCCCCTGCTACTGTAAATGTAAACCAAGGTCACTCAAAGGGCAATTCCTGGTCCTCAATCCATCCAATTCCCGCACTCATTTCTTTTTCGCTAAACTCAGATCCCATAGCGAGCATTTCTCGCATTGCGGAAGAACCACAGCTACACAATTTTACCTCTCTAAGCAGCATTTTACCTCTGTTTCACCCATATTAGCCCTTTTCTCTCTGCAAATTACCTTATCCATCGAAATTCACTGCTCTGTGTTACCTTTGTCCAAAAATCAAGTAAAATTCAACTCCAAGTGACAGCTAAACAATGGAGACCCCTGTGGCATTGAATATTGCACCCTTGAATGCCCCACATAAAGACCTAGAATGGTTGGGCCTTGCTGACAGAGATTATCAAATGAAGGAAACAGTTGAACTATGTAACAAATATCACATAGAAACCGCTTGTGAGCTAAAGAAAAAACACAGAGATGGTACTGACATCTTGGGAATCTAGAAGTCCCACTTACCAATCTATTATCTCCCTCAGGTGAATGATTTCCCTGATTTGATTCACCAATGCTGCACAAGTTATGACCCCAATCAAAGGGTTGTTCTGAGTCCTTCAGGATCTGTATTATTCCATATCACTCCTGAAGCCATCAACCAAATGCTACAGTTCCAATCTGCAAGGCAACTGACTCCTCTTTCTATGCAACTTTTGCTGGAGCAAGGTGCCAAGCTGTCTAGCTCACAAATTACAAGAATTGGCCAATTGTTCATGCTCCCAGATTGCCAGCCCCGGCAGCCTCCCCCTTATCTACATGTCTGGTTCAATGACATAGGGAGACTGCTAGTAGACATGATATCCTCTATCTTAGGATTCAAAACCAGTGAGTTTGTGGATGAGACAATCTTGGTAATGCTATCCATGTTCACTCCAGGACAGCCCCCTGCTGTCCAGTATGACTATGCTACATTTATAGCGGACAAGATTCATGAGCAGTTCATGAATCTAGAGAGAGAGCGGGTATTCAAATACGCCTCCTATATATATCGTATTTTATTGTACAATCAGCCGGATAGCTTTCCTGTTTTCCTCAGGAAGTTAGATGCAAAGGGAAACAGGAGGTCAATAACGTACTGGATACCATTCTGTCACCATATCTTTTACTCTCCATACAACTACTGTGAGTTCATTGATCTATTCATTCATCCAGCCTTGTCCCTGCTGCAGAGTTCCCCTCCTCCTAGACTCACCGATGATATGCAGAAGATCCTCCAGCTTTCAAAGAACTATAGCATTGGAGATTGGTACTTCTACCAAGACCACACAGTGATCAGAGTATATGGCTGTGAGCTAGCCCCATACAGACTGCCAAAGTACGTTCGCATGAGAGTTTTTGCATTAGAATACTTCCGGCAGTTTGGCAATGCAGACATGATCCACTTTCATAGCAGAAATAAGAAAGCACAGCTGAAAATTAAGCACCAACTTGGTCCATTTATCTTTAACAAGAGGGAATAAGCTTGGGAAGAGGCAGACAAGATTCTAAAAAGCCTCCATCTCGAGACAAGATTCTATTGGGCACCATATGACCCTAACCATTTCATAAGCCTCAGAACAATCAAGTATAGGCTTGCTACCTATGATCACTTTAGCATTCCACAAATTGAAAAATATGCTAACCAACTAGAGTGGAGAGAAGGCACATTAGTGGAGGATTATTCTGAAGAAGAATTAGCAGAAAAAGCCATTAAGAAATTAGAAAAAGCAGTTGACTTGGAATATTTTGGACAGGTTTAGTCTCCAACCCCTCGGCATCTTGGAGAAACTGCCTCATCGTCCACTGTTCCCCAGTAGTCTGCCAAAGCGACTGATCAAGCAGCAAACATGGCTAAAGGCAAAGCAGTACAACAAGAGGAGTCACCTCCTAATTTGGAGCAGCAAGTAGAGCAGCAAGAAGGCATGGCTAAGGCACCTGCCTCCACAGAGGAGCAAACACAATAGCAAATCCCTCCAAGCCAGGAGGTAACAGTTGAGTCTACAGTTTTACAAACACCAGCTAATGAGGAAAGAATGAGGAAAAGAGATAGGCAAGAGGAGACTCCTCCTACGACTTCAACAGATCAGCAAGGTGAGAAAAGGCAAAGGCTAAATCCCTTCTCTGAGGAGGAAATGCCTGAAAGACCAACCGATACTATGCTCCCTCCTAGCATTGAAACATCGGCCAGCTCCTTGCAACAATAACAAGAGATGCACCATGGGGCAGAGGTAAGTTCTTCAAGGCAACGGTCCAAGGCGGACTCTAGTATCAAGAAGCAGTTCATAGACATCAAGAAAAGAAATGAGCCTCTCAGATACCAGATCTACAATCAACTCTTAAAGATGGCACCAACTAATCAACAGAGGCTAACATTGGCTTATGATATTCAAGAACAAAAAATGACTCTTAGTCATTTTAGGCCTACTATGCAGCAACCTCAATCAGCTGCTGACTATATCAGAACCAATTTGGAGATTTTTGCCAAAGACATCCACCCCATGGACCAGATCGAGCTACACAGGCAAACAGGGGAGATGCTCTATTCCACATTGGCTGATAAAACTCTATTAGCACACCGATTGCAAAATCCTCTACACAATACTACTGCTCAGCTAGAATTAGAAAAGGCATCATCTCAAGCCAAGGACAACAGAATCAAGTCCTTGGAAGAAATTATTATAGAGCTGGGACATGATCCAAAGGACCCTAAGGGTGTGCAGGCACTATTGAAAAAAAGAGATGAAGACATAGCGGCTCTGAGAAAGAATATCAAGCTACCAGCTACCCTTCACCCTCAGACTGGAGAGGTTGCAGAACAAAAGAAGGATCAGGATGTGGTTGCTTTACTCTTGACTTTATATAAGAGATTGATGGAAACAGAGGGTGCATTGGAGGTAGCATTAAAAGGAAAACAAGGTGAAGTACCAACTCAGCCAGCACAGACATCTACAGCGACTGAAGATGTGCCACTTGCAACTGCTGCAGCAGGTCCTCCCACAGGACAAACATCAGAGGCAGGCCCTTCAGGCTCAGCACCAGCTACAGAAGTGACAGCACCACCAACAACATCAGAACAGGTGCCCAGCCTCAGCATGCAGAATATGATGAAGGAGCTTGAAGCACTAGAAGTACAGATGGCTGAACTGAATGAGACTAAAGAAAAATTGGCTGCGATTGAAGAAAAATATGATAAATCAAAGCAGAGCATAGCTGAAAGAACAAGAGAGGTAAGGGCTCTTGAAAAAGGAATAAAGGAGTTAGAAAAAGAGCTTACTCTGGACAAAGTTATAAGTGAAGTCAAGAAGATTCTGTGGGCCAACATTGGGAAATCCATTACAGACCAATGGCAGTCCATCGAATCTATCCATGAGCAAATGGATCTCCTAGGCAGGGCAAAAGAAAAATGTCAAAGAGCCTGGGCATCCTTAGGGAGTATGCCTGAAATAGCCAACAGAATGTTACAAGTGCTCAACAATCGCACTGGCCTTCAGCTAGCAGGAATGGGTATCAGAAATAGGACTGATACCATTTTACTAATAAAAAGGGTGCTTACCCTGAGGAATTATGCACAGACATTGGACAGAAGGTGTCAGGAGATGCAGACATACATAAATGAATTTATTACAAAGATCACAAAATTACATAACAGAGGCCTTCCCAGCTTGGTAACTAGTGCAGGAAGGTTATTATCACATGAGCATTATGCCAAGAGGCTCCACAATTATGCAACAAATCAGATAACAGCATCCACAAGCAGTTCAGAGGAAACAGGGTCCCCATCTGGGCAGACTCTCTATGAAAAGTTAGAAAAATTGTTTTTTATTGAGCATGAGATCAAGCACCTTTTTGAAACACCTCCAAATTACTACAAATATACTGAAGTCGATGAGACTCTCATTAAAATTCAGAGACACCAATTGCCTACTGAAGAATGGTGGAGAGGCATGATAGAAACATTGCTTTGAAAAATCAAATTTTGTTTGAAATCTTATTTGATCAATCTCGAGTCAGCATTTTTCAAATGACTCACATGTTCAGCTTACCTGGGCGGCAATAGGGAGGGCATCTCAATGACAAAGATGATGACTAGGCACCAGTGAATGATTACAAATGATGCGACCGCAACAACAACGTCGTGGTCTAGCAGCAAAAAAGGCAAAATTCCTCGAAGCGGACGCAAAGCACTCGGCCGGCCCAGTTGGTTGCAAGGTCAAAGAATTCTGACAAAGATAAACAGCTGTTTATTAATCTTTTAATAGCAATAATTGTTGTATCTGCTATTTTTGGAAAGTTGGTAAGAAAGTTATGAGTCAATGACTCATCTTTCAGATATTTTGTGAAACACTTTTGTATATATATCCCCACGCATAATTTATTTGGGCTTGATGATTTTTCTTCTGAAGAGCTACACTGTAATTACAGACTTTGAATACAAGAAGCTGATGAAGTTCCTGAAACTCTGTGTTGTTTGATGTGTTATGATGAGATTACTTGCTGCTGCAGGATTCCTGCGTTATGTCATGATACAATAAGTTTTCTGAACTGTGTCTTTATGTTCCATTCGCTTACAAAATCCATATGTGTTGCATGTTTCTTGGTCTTAGCATTAGAGAAAAAGAATAGCTTAGGATTTTTTTATTAAACACCCTAAGCTCAATCTCTGCTGTTAAATATGTTTACTTCAGAATTAGTTATGAATGTGAAATTCTTAATTGCCCACATTTACACTGAATCTTTCATAGTAAATACTGTTTAGGAATTTTGAGTTGCTCCTGAGCAATATTTCATTTCTCCATCTCACCAGCATAGTGAAATATCCTTAATTGCCTCTCACTGACTGATTACAATCCAAACTTACCAAATTTGAAGGTTGTTTCATGAGTGCCCATCTGGCTCTGCAGTACGAGCTCTCTCACTAAATACCCCAAGCAACACATAATCACAAACTCCAATGCCCAATGGACTAAAACCCTCTGAACATTGCATTTCAGCTGTTAGAAGATATCATTCAACCAAACTTTAAACAAAATTCAGTATATCATAACTAGCCTAAAATTCCCAAAACAAAGATAAATCAGAAAGAGAGAGCCCTCTCTGATTGCAGGTGGGCTAGAACCTGCAATCCAAAGATTGGTTTGTGGTTAGCTCGGCCATATTCCCTTAGGAGTCAAAGGGAACAACCTGAGTGATAACATAACTGGCGACTCAACTGGGGAGAGAACAAGTTTTTCAACTGCTGTCTGTTTTAGACAGCTGTTCCAAAATTTGAGCAGTTCCTTGAAAATTCTGAAAATAATTTCAAAAAATACAAAAAACAAATTCGGAAGTTGGCTCCTAAAAAGAAAACTAGGTATACCAGGTCAAATCCTGACCCAAATCCTCCAACTGTTTTCGATAATCCTAATTTAATCCCGAAGACTCTTAGGAAACAAAAAGAACAAGAAGATACTGTTGAGTCCAGCCCTGAGGCGATTCAACAAAATTATATCCCAACCCCTGCTAAACCAACACTTCGTCCTCGCATAAGCCCGTCTTCTCCCTCTTCCTCATCCACTTCCCAAAACACATTCTTCACACCTCCATCCACTACACATACTGCCGTTGTTATACCTGTTCCCTCTGTTGTTCCATTTATCCCCGTTGTTCCACTTATCCCTGCCAATATGGCCAATAGATATGCACCCCTGCAACTGCCTGCTAATCCTAGAGCTTTACCTCAAGATTACCAATCCAAAATCACCTATTTTGACAATACCGGTCCTTTTACAGCCCTTCAGCATACCAAAAAGATGCAAGACTATTTTGAAAACTACGAGATAGATGATGACAGCATGAGAATGAGAATTTTTGTTTAGAGTTTAACGGGTGATGTAAGAACTTGGTTCAGATCACTTGCTGCAAACTCCATAACCACTCCAGATGAGCTTTACCAATCCTTTACCAACAGATGGGAAAAGAAAAAAGACCCACTACATATTTTATCTGAGTATGATACCATAAGAAGAGGCCCACAAGAAACTGTCCTAGATTATTGTGCAAGATTTAACAATGTATATAATGCCATCCCTCAAAACCTTAGGCCTCCGCCTGATTTAGACTTAATCAAATTCCCGGATGGATTTGATGCTGACATGGCATATCAATTGAGGGAAAGAGCCCCTGCAACCTTGGCAGACATGCAAAACATAGCTGTCAGTGTAGAGGCGAACCTAATTGCTAAGAGGAATAGAGCAAGAGCTGAGAGAAGGACTACTTTCAAGGAAGAACCTTCAGCATTCGAACAAAAGCTAGATGCAATCATCAAAGGCATGGACAGACTTGGGGACAGGGTAGAAACCATAGAAAGAAAATCATCATGGGAAGGTCAACCGAGTACTGATAGAAACCCAAATTTTAGAAAGAACCAAAATCCAAATGTTTGAAGGGCTGATCCCGACCAGCACATTAGACCCCCTTTTCAAGAAAATTATGCTGAAGCAACAACATCTAGTGAACCTACCGAGGATCCTCACATCAACCTAATGGGTCTGGACACCGAACATCAGGTCTTTCTAACACAAGAAGATCAAGAGGCCTATAATTGTAATCAATTTCAAACTAAATCAGGAGAGTCATTTGACTTTAGGGAAGGCTTTGATGCAACAGTGTATGAAGTACATAAACGGTACAAACTAAGAAGTAGAACCATAGATGTACCTGAACCTTTCAAACCAAAGGACAGTAAGTAGCCAAAAGGGACTAAGGATAACACTGCTCTTCCAGAATCCACTGATAAAACAAACCTGCATCCCACAGAAGTCATAGTGGAGGATATATTAGATGCGCAACCCTCTGGAAACCAACCATCCCCATCCCACCCTTCAGAAGCAAGTTCAAACAACATCTCTGAAAATAAATCTAGGACTGATTTTGCTCAAAATCATGCCAATCATGAAGAAAAGATTACTGAAAATCCAGCTGAAGAGGAAATATCTGCTGCACTTAATGCCAAGACTCAAATGGAAAAGCCCTTAAACTTAGAAACATAAATAAGTAAGCTAAAGATAGCTGTCCCTCTCTCTGAATTGGACAAACATCAAGTGTATAGACAGCAGATTAACAGGTCGCTCCAAATATCAGACACTAAGGATGCTGTAAATGTTCTAGATGACCAACCTGAACTACTGTTTGGCCCTGAGGTCAATGGAAAGACAGCAAATGGAGGGGTTCCACCCTTCTATGTCAGTTTAAACATAAATGATAAGGTTTTACATAATGCAATGTTTGACTCCGGGGCCTCACATAACTTAATGCCCAAATCTGTAATGGAAAAATTAGACCTAGACATCACAAGACCTTACAAAGATCTATTCTCATTTTATTCAAGCCAAGTCAGGTGCCTAGGCTTGATTAAAGATCTATGTGTCTCCCTGGTCCAATACCCAACCAAAACAATTTTGATGGATGTGGTGGCAGCTGACATTCCACCTAAGTACGGAATTCTTTTATCCAGATCTTGGGAGGCCAAACTCCAAGGATCTTTGCAGCTAGACATGTACTACGCCACCATTTCAGTTTTTGGACAACCAAAAAGACTATACCATGAAACACTAATGAAATATGTGGTGAGTAGTCAAGAAAAACCCCAAAACTTCCCCATCTATTCAATACATTCGGACATGGATTCATTCATTTTGTATAATGCTGACATATGCACCAAAGCTTATTCCAAATTATTAGTGGCAGCACAGACAGAGGAAGTGAATCAACAGTGTTCTTCTCAAGATCAAAGAACTTTTCATATAGTTGATACAACAAAGAAGGATGATGCGTCAAATGAATTGCAAGAATCCAATCTGCCCATAATCCAACTTTCTAGGAGTCTCAATCCAAGCCTTGACCACGAAATCTTATGGTATTTAGAATTTGATGGTTCTGTAAAAAAGTTAGGAGCCGGGGCAGGAGTCTGGATTCACAACATGCATAATGACCAGGCTGAGGGTCATGCATATAGGTTAAACTTTCGATGCACAAACAATATGGCTGAGTATGAGGCCCTTTTGTTAGGTCTCAAACTCATAAAAAATCTGGGTGCAAACAAAGTTTCAATCTTAGGAGATTCAAATCTGATCATACAACAGATGAAAGGAAACTTTACCACAAATGATCTAAGGTTGAGAGCTTATAAGGGAGCAGCTATCCAAGTACTTGACACCTTCTCTGAATCTCAGTTAACTAAAATTTCTAGAGAGCTCAATCTACATGCTCATAGCTTGGCAACCTTCGCCAGCACTTGCAAGCTACCTTTCATACCCAATCACACTTTCACTGCTAAAATCAAACATAGACCTGCAGTTCCGGACAACATCAAGAATTGGCAAGTCTTTGAGAGTGACACACAGATAAATAACTTCCTCACTCTAAAAGATGAATTTTCCAGCATCAACATTGATACCAGCACTATAGATGATCAACTGCAGCCATACACAGCCAAGCAAAATATATCAGCTGAAACAGCAAATTTGGTTTTGAACCCTACCACCTTTAACAACGAAAGTATACAAAAGTTGAGGCAAAGAGATGAAGATGAACTGGCTGAAACAGAAGTAGAGGTAATTGAGTTAAAGGATAATTTTCTGCCCATAGGTTTAACCCCTTTGGAGGATCTGTTTGATTCAAATGATATCTCAAGAAAACCAAAAATGCAACCATTGAATGCTGAAATTGAAGACTATAACATTGAAACCACATAAAATCCCAAAATGATAAAATTATCTAAAGCATTACCACCTGATCAAAAATTGAAATACATTGAGTTATTTAAAGAGTTCCAAGATGTCTTTGCCTGGAGCTATGAGGACCTCAAATCCTATGATACCTCAGTCATCCAGCACACCATAATTTAAAAGAAAACCAAAAACCTTTTAAACAAAAACTTAGAAGAGTGAACCTTGTGCTCCTTCCTCTCATTGAAAAAGAAGTGAAACGTATGTATGAAGCAGGAATCATTGCTCCAATTAGGTTCTCAGAATGGATTTCAAACCTAGTGCCTACTAGGAAAAAGACGGGAGAGATCAGACTGTGTGTTGACCTAAGAAATTTGAAAAAAGTCTCTCTCAAAGACCATTACCCCTTACCAAAAATGGATAATATCCTACAAAGGGTAGTGGGAGCCTCTAGGATCTCATTATTAGATGGATTTTCTGGATTCAATCAGATTTTAGTACACCCAGATGATCAAGACAAAACTGCCTTCACAACACCTTGGGGAACTTTCAAATATGTCAAAATGCCTTTTGGGCTTAAGAATGCAGGGGCCACATTCCAAAGAGCAATGGATATAGCCTTCGCCAAGGAAATCCATGATTTTTTGGTGGTCTACCTGGATGATCTTACTGCCTTTTCAAAATCAGACCAAGAACACTTAGAACATTTGAGGCAGGTTTTCATAATTTGTAGAAAATATGGCATATCTTTAAATCCAAAGAAATCACTGTCCGACCTAGAGGAAGGCAAGCTCCTAGGGCATATAATCTCAAAGGATGGTATTAGGATCGATCCGGACAGAATTCGAGCTATCCTACAAGTACCTCATCCGAGAAACATCAAAGAACTACAAGGCTTTCTAGGAAAAATTAACTTCTTGAGAAGGTTCATTCCTAATTTGGCTGAGCTCATAAGACTGTTAATCAATATGTTGAAAAAGGATTCTAAGGTCAAATGGACCATGGACGCTAGGAAAGCCTTTGAGGATATCAAAAGAGCATTGACAAACACACCAGTCCTAACAAGCCCCAGGTTTGATAGAGACTTCATCATTTTTTCTTTTGCATCTGAGCATACAATTGCTGCAGTACTATTACAAAAAGATGACCAGGGCTGTGAAAAACCCATTGCATTCTTTAGCAGAGCCCTTAGAGATGCCCCCTTAAAATATCAGATTATGGAAAGACAAGCCTATGCATTGGTAAAGGCCATCAAAGACTCTACAATCTATATTTTGTATTCTCATGTAATCACCTACGTCCCAAATGTAGTGGTTAAGGACATTTTAACCCAAGAAGGAATTGAAGGTAGGAGGGGAAAATGGATTTCCAATATCTTAGTATATGACATTGAAATCAAGCCTACCAAACTGGTGAAAGGACAAGGTCTAGCTAAGCTAATGACTGAAACCAATTTCCAAGCCCTTGACATTAATGAACTGGACAACGAAGAGGAGATGGCGACTCCACGGATCAACCAAGCCTTTATGCAATCTCCCTGGTATACTGATATATGTTTTGTATTGTTATACCTGCAAGCTCCTCCAGGGTTGTCCATAACTAAGAAAAGGTTCTTGAAAATGAAAGCATCGAAGTTTTGTATCATAGATAATGTTTTGTTTTGGAGAAATCATGAAGGAATCTTACTTAAATGCCTAACCTTGGACGAAACTAACAATTTCCTCAAGGAATTCCATGCAGGTGACTGTGGAGGACATTTATACTGGAAATCCACAGCTAATAAAATCCTAAGGGCTGGTTTTTATTGGCCCTCCTTGTTTACTGATGTGAGAAAATTTGTAATGTCCTGTCATAAATGCCAAATCTTTGAAGGCAAGAGAAAGCTGTTACCTCTACCACTCAAACCTATTTCAGCTAAAAGACCATTCCAACAATGGGGTTTAGACTTCGTTGGTGAAATCCACCCTTTATCCTCTGGTCAGCATAGGTGGATTTTGACTGCTACAGACTATTTTACCAAATGGATAGAGGCCATCCCTTGTAGGCAAGCCAATGAGTCCATCATTATACAATTCCTAGAAACCAACATCTTGTCCAGGTTTGGCTGTCCAGATAAAATTATTACAGACAATGCTGTTGCTTTCAAGTCCAAAAAAATGATCAACTTTTGCCATAAATATCATATGACCTTGGGTCATTCCACAACTTATTATCCTCAAGGGAATGGTCTACCTGAGTCTTCCAATAAAAGCCTCATCAATATCATGAAAAAGGTTTTGGAGGAAAACAAAAATAATTGGCATAAGAAGTTAGTGAATGCACTATGGGCAGACAGGTTGACCACCAAGAGATCCATTGGCACAAGCCCATACGAACTAGTTTATGGAATGGAAGCAAGATTTCCTTCATCTTTGGGAGTCCCTGTAATCAAGTTGCTGTAGGAGATATAGGCTGAGGCAAATGACATTCAAAGAAGGATCAATTAGACAATTCACCTATATCAAACAAGAGAGGAAGTCTATCAAAGAACCCAAGTACTGCAGGATAAGCTCAAGAGAATATTTGACAAAAGAACCGAAGCTGAAGACTTCTTCATAGGAAGCAAAGTGCTGAGATGGGATTCCAGGAGGGAGGACAAAGGAAAACATGGTAAATTTGATTTCTTGTGGAAGGGACCCTATATCATTTATGTTGTACAAGGCAATAACACCTATTTTCTAAAGAGTATGGATGGCTCAAACACTGAAGAAGGCCCAGTCAGTGGGAGGATGCTCAAGCATTATTTTGACCCCCCTTGATGAAACACTACACAGCCACATATTGTACATAAATATTTGTATTTTCAGTATGTTTATTTACAACGGATAGACAAAGGTCCAAGTGAAGCAGATTTTGAGAAGGACTAAGGTGTTGCACCATTTTTGATATATATTTTGATCCTATCATTGCAAAGCAAGAGAAAACACTTGGGAACTATCAATGTAATGAGGAATGCTCAGAGAAACAAGTAAAACAGAGCTGTAATTTCACAGCAAATCAGCTTAATGGATATTTCATACAAGTTTCTAGGATTCAGATCAATGATCCCTAACAAAAGGAAAATTCAGACTCCAACAAGAATGGAAAAACAACGCGATCTGACCTGCTGTTCTTGACTTTTCATCTGGAAAAGTCATCCCCAAGTGGAGCCACTGTTAGCCTCCTATACCAATAGGGTTTCATTTTTCATGATTGACAGTGGAAGTGCCAAAAATGTTCATCTTTCATGATACAAAGGTTCCATTTTTGTGAAAGAAACAAACAGTGAAAAAATGTAAAGAGGGTATGCCTTAAAAGAATAATCAAAAGGCAAGAAAATGAATTGGTCAGAAAAAATAATCGAAATGAACCCCAAAGGAAGTCTAGGAAAGTGGCCAACCAAAATGCCACTACTATCTTGATGGATGACTCAATAGTTCAAGCTGGGCCATGCCATATTTTGAATTGCCTGTTCTAGACTAGAGAAAGAAAATTTGTCCAAATAGTTCAAGCTTGGCAGATTAGTAGTTAGGTAGAGAATAAAGGCGCCCAATTCCTTAATCTGGGCCCTTGGAAGTGATAAGGGTAGTTTTAGATAGCAAATCATTTGAAAAGAAAAAGAAATATCAATTGAGGGTTTGCAAGTCTAAGTGCACCCTCCCTGAAGTAACAAAAAATGCTAGGTACTAAGCTAGGTAGGTAGCCAGAAGTTGTAGAAGCCTGATTCTATTCAGTTTTGACCTTGATCAAGAAGGCACATATTAGCATTTGCAGAGGTATCCATGCAGCAGTTTGATGATAAAATATGGAAGCATGCCTAACTTCCCCTGTTTTCCCCAGAGACTCTCTTTCTAACATCCCCTTGAGGACTTTAGGATCTCCCTAAATAGTCCTCCTTGCATTTCTCCTTTGAAAAATTCATGACAAATTGTGACCTTCTTCTCCGAAAAGAAGCCACATTTCTTGTGTAAAATCATTCCTCACCCTCATCTGCTTCTAAATCTAAGTTTACTCCTTAAACTTAGCTCTCTGTTTCTCTTCCACATCTCAAATTCATATTAACTTCTAAACTTACTATATAGCTCCCCCCCTTGGGCAATCTAGCCATATATCCCAAAGTTTGGAAGTGTGATGAAGTCGGAGTCCCATGGAATATCTGTTCATACTTTATTTTTGGGAATTGAATCAACGCCCGTTGATTTAATAACCCTAAGCGCACCTTATAAATGGATATATCGTTTACCATTTATCCCCGAAAACCTCAGAAAACCCACAATTTCATTTATCCAAAGTTTTATCCCGGCGCAATTTTCCAGAAATAATAATTGTTTATCGGACGGGCCCCGCCGTATCTCTCTGTCATCTTCGCGTCCCGTCATCCGTCGGATCCAGGCCCTCCCATCCGACGGTCCTCAGCAATTTCGGACCTCCCCCAATTGCCAACCTTTACCGCCCGAAAAGTGTCAGAGGATGACGTAGGACCTGAGGCGCGTGTCAATTTATTGTTGGATCGGGCGGCCTCCGACACAAACCGGGCCCGTACCAAGAGCAGTCCGACAATACCGCTTACCGCTCTCCCTTTCCGCTCAACGTCATTGCTGCATCAGCATTACATCAGCTTCCATTCCGCCATTGTTCCGACCTGTCCACCACGTCGCTCGTGCACGTCGACCCAATCACTAGTTGACACGTCATTCCTCTGTACCCGACCGGACCAATGACGTCATGCTGACGTCATCCATCAAAAAGGTGCCAAAAACCAATTTTTCCATATTATCGCACAAAAATCATATTTTTTCCCATTTTTCACTAAACGGGCACTGTGTAACTTGCATGCCATTTACGTCGTCCTCCGCCAACCTCAAGAAATTCATCCCTGAGCTGCTGCCGCCGAGGATTTGCAGTTATCAGCAACCCCCAAGCCGCGGAAAAATCAGGTATTTACCATTACCTCTGCGCACCTGATTTTCAATCACCTACTGTTAAAAGCTCAAATAACCACCGAATTCCCCTGCGACTGTAAATGTAAACCAAGGTCGTTCAAAGGGCAATTCCTGGGCCTCAATCCATCCAATTCCCGCACTCATTGCTTTCTCGCTAAACTCAGACCCCATAGCGAGCATTTCTCGCCTTGCGAAAGAACCACAACTACACAATTTTACCTCTCTAAGCAGCATTTTACCTCTGTTTCACCCATATTAGCCCTTTTCTCTCTGCAAATTACCTTATCCATCAAAATTCACTACTCTGTGTTACCTTTGTCCAAAAATCAAGTAAAATTCAACTCCAAGTGACAGCTAAACAATGGAGACCCCTGTGGCATTGAATATTGCACCCCTGAATGCCCCACATAAAGACCTAGAATGGTTGGCCCTTGCTGACAGAGATTATAAAATGAAGGAAACAGTTGAACTATGTAACAAATATCACATAGAAACCGTTTGTGAGCTAAAGAAAAAACACAGAGATGGTACTGACATCTTGGGAATCTGGAAGTCCCACTTACCAATCTATTATCTCCCTCAGCAGAATGATTTCCCTGATTTGATTCACCAATGCTGCACAAGTTATGACCCCAATCAAAGGGCCGTTCTGAGTCCTTCAGGCTCTGTATTATTCCATATCACTCCTGAAGCCATCAACCAAATGCTACAGTTCCAATCTGCAAGGCCACTGACTCCTCTTTCTATGCAAATTTTGCTGGAGCAAGGTGCCAAGCCGTCCAGCTCACAAATTACAAGAATTGGCCAATTGTTCATGCCCCCAGATTGCTAGCCCCGGCAGCCTCCCCCTTATCTACATGTCCTGTTCAATGACATAGGGAGACTGCTAGTAGACATGATATCCTCTATCTTAGGATTCAAAACCAGTGAGTTTGTGGATGAGAAAATCTTGGTAACGCTATCCATGTTCACTCTAGGACAGCCCCCTGCTGTCCAGTATGACTATGCTACATTTATAGCCAACAAGATTCATGAACAGTTCGTGAATCTAGAGAGAGAGAGGGTATTCAAATACGCCTCCTATATATATCATCGGTTATTGTACAATCAGCCAGAATAGCTTTCCTGTTTTCCTCGGGAAGTTAGATGCAAAGGGAAATAGGAGGTCAGTAATGTACTGGACACCAGTCTGTCGCCATATCTTTTACTCTCCATACAACTACTGTGAGTTCATTGATCTGTTCATTCATCCAGCGTTGTCCCTACTGCAGAGTTCCCCTCCTCCTAGACTCACCGATGATATGCAGAAGATCCTCCAGCTTTCAAAGAACTATAGCATTGGATATTGGTACTTCTACCAAGACCACATAGTGATCAGAGTATATGGCTCTGAGCTAGCCCCATACAGACTGCCAAAGTACGTTCCCATGAGACTTTTTGCATTAGAATACTTCCGAGAGTTTGGAAATGCAGACATGATCCACTTTCATAGTAGAAATAAGAAAGCACAGCTGAAAATTAAGCACCAACTTGGTCCATTTATCTTTAACAAGAGGGAAGAAGCTTGGGAAGAGGCAGACAAGATTCTAAAAAGCCTCCATCTTGAGACAAGCTTCTATTGGGCACCATATGACCCTAACCATTTCATAAGCCTCGGAAGAATCAAGTATAGGCTTGCTACCTATGATCACTTTGGCATTCCACAAATTGAAAAATATGCTAACCAACTAGACTGGAGAAAGGCACATTAGTGGAGGATTATTCTGAAGAAGAATTAGCAGAAAAAGCCATTAAGAAATTAGAAAAAGTAGTTGACTTGGAATATTTTGGACAGGTTTGGTCTCCAGCCCCTCGGTATCTTGGAGAAACTGCCTCATCGTCCACTGTTCCCCAGTAGTCTGCCAAAGCGATTGATCAAGCAGCAAACATGGCTAAAGGCAAAGCAGTACAACAAGAGGAGTCACCTCCTAATTTGGAGCAGCAAGTAGAGCAGCAAGAAGGCATGGCTAAGGCACCTTCCTCCACAGAGCAGCAAACACAAGAGCAAATCCCTCCAAGGCAGGAGGTAACAGTTGAGTCTACAGTTTTACAAACACCAGCTAATGAGGAAAGAATGAGGAAAAGAGATAGGCAAGAGGAGACTCCTCCTACCACTTCAACAGATCAACAAGGTGAGAAAAGGCAAAGGCTAAATCCCTTCTCTGAGGAGGAAATGCCTGAAAGACCAACCGATACTATGCTCCCTCCTAGCATTGAAACATCGGCCAGCTCCTTGCAGCAAGAACAAGAGATGCAACATGGGGCAGAGGTAAGTTCTTCAAGGCAGTGGTCCAAGGCGGACTCTAGTATCAAGAAGCAGTTCATAGACATCAAGAAAAGAAATGAGCCTCTCAGATACCAGATCTACAATCAACTCTTAAAGATGGCACCAACTAATCAGCAGAGGCTAATGTCGGCTTATGATATTCAAGAACAAAAAATGACTCTCAGTCATTTTAGGCCTACTATGCAGCAACCTCAATCAACTGCTGACTATATCAGAACCAATTTGGAGATTTTTGCCAAAGACATCCACCCCATGGACCAGATCGAGCTACACAGGCAAACAGGGGAGATGCTTTATTCCACATTGGCTGATAAAACTCTATTAGCACACCGATTGCAAAATTCTCTACACAATACTACTGCTCAGCTAGAATTAGAAAAGGCGTCATCTCAAGCCAAGGACAACAGAATCAAGTCCTTGGAAGAAATTATTATAGAGCTGGGACATGATCCAAAGGACCTTAAGGGTGTGCAGGCACTATTGAAAAAAAGAGATGAAGACATAGCGGCTCTAAGAAAGCATACCAAGCTACCAGCTACCCTTCACCCTCAGACTGGAGAGGTTGCAGAACAAAAGAAGGATCCGGATGTGGTTGCTTTAGTCTTGACTTTATATAAGAGATTGATGGAAACAGAGGGTGCATTGGAGGTAGCATTAAAAGCAAAACAAGGTGAAGTACCAACTCAGCCAGCACAGACATCTACAGCCACTGAATATGTGCCACTTGCAACTACTGCAATAGGTCCTCCCACCGGACAAACATCAGAGGCAGGCCCTTCAGGCTCAGCACCAACTACAGAAGTGACAGCACCAACAACAACATTAGAACAAGTGCCCAGCCTCAGCATGCAAAATATGATGAAGGAGCTTGAAGCACTAGAAGTACATATGGCTGAACTGAATGAGACTAAAGAAAAATTGGCTACGATTGAAGAAAAATATGATAAATCAAAGCAGCGCATAGCTGAAAGAACAAGAGAGGTAAGGGCTCTTGAAAAAAGAATAAAGGAGTTAAAAAAAGAGCTTACTCTGGACAAAGTTATAAGTGAAGTCAAGAAGATTCTGTGGGCCAACATTGGGCAATCTATTACAGACCAATGGCAGTCCATCGAAACTATCCATGAGCAAATGGATCTCCTAGGCAGGGCAAAAGCAGAAAGTCAAAGAGCCTGGGCATCCCTAGGGAGTATGCCTGAAATAGCCAACAGAATGATACAAGTGCTCAACAATCGCACCGGCCTTCAACTAGCAGGAATGGGTATCAGAAATAGGACTGATACCATTTTACTAATATAAAGGGTGCTTACCCTGAGGGATTATGCACAGACATTAGACAGAAGGTGTCAGGAGATGCAGATAGACATAAATTAATTTATTACAAAGATCACAGAATTACATAACAGAGGCCTTCCCAGCTTGGTAACTAGTGCAGGAAGGTTATTATCACATGAGCATTATGCCAAGAGGCTCAACAATTATGCAACAAATCAGATAACAGCATTCGCAAGCAGTTCAGAGGAAACAGGGCCCCCATCTGGGCAGACTCTCTATGAAAAGTTAGAAAATTTGTTTTTTATTGAGCATGAGATCAAGCACCTTTTTGAAACACCTCCAAATTACTACAAATATACTGAAGCCAATGAGACTCTGATTAAAATTCAGAGACACCAATTGCCTACTGAAGAATGGTGGAGAGGCATGATAGAAACATTGCTTTGAAAAATCAAATTTTGTTTGAAATCTTATTTGATCAATCTCGAGTCAGCATTTTTCAAATGACTCACATGTTCGGCTTACCTGGGCGGCAATAGGGAGGGCAACTCAATGACAAAGATGATGAATAGGCACCAGTGAATGATTACAAATGATGCGACCGCAACAACAGCGTCGTGGTCTAGCAGCAAAAAAGGCAAAATTCCTCGAAGCGGACGCAAAGCACTCGGCCGGCCCAGTTGGTTGCAAGGTCAAAGAACTCTGACAAAGATAAACAGCTGTTTATTAATCTTTTAATAGCAATAACTGTTGTATCTGCTATTTTTGGAAAGTTGGTAAGAAATTTATGAGTCAATGACTCATCTTTCAGATATTTTGTGAAACACTTTTGTATATATATCCCCACGCATAATTTATTTGGGGTTGATGATTTTTCTTCTGAAGAGCTACACTGTAATTACAGACTTTGAATACAAGAAGCTGATGAAGTTGCTGAAACTCTGTGTTGTTTGATGTGTTATGATGAGGTTACTTGTTGCTGCAGGATTCCTGCGTTATGTCATGATACAATAAGTTTTCTAAAGCGTGTCTTTATGTTCCATTCGCTTACAGAATCCATATGTGCTGCATGTTTCTTGGTCTTAGCATTAGAGAAAAAGAATAGCTCAGGATTTGTTTATTAAACACCCTAAGCTCAATCTCTGCCATTAAATATGTTTACTTCAGAATTAGTTATGAATGTGAAATTCTTAATTGCCCACATTTACACTGAGTCTTTCATAGTAAATACTGTTCAGGAATTCTGAGTTGCTCCTGAGCAATATTTCATTTCTCCATCTCACCAGCATAGTGAAAGATCCTTAATTTCCTCTCACTGACTGATTACAATCCATACTTACCAAATTTGAAGGTTGTTTCATGAGTGCCCATCTGGCTCTGCAGTACGAGCTCTCTCACTAAATACCTTAAGCAACACATAATCATAGACTCCAATGCCCAATGGACTAAAACCCTCTGAACATTGCATTTCAGCTGTTAGAAGATATCATTCAACCAAACTTTAAACAAAATTCAGTACATCATAACTAGCCTAAAATTCCCAAAACAAAGCTAAATCAGAAAGAGAGAGCCCTCTCTGATTGCAGGTGGGCTAGAACCTGCAATCCAAAGATTGGTTTGTGGTTACCTCGGCCGTATTCCCTTAGGAGTCAAAGGGAACAACCTGAGTGATAACAGAACAGATATCTGTATGGGCGCACATTTGGGGGTTGGGTCCCTGGAACCAAGGTGATGCTATGATCATGTTCCCCTCGCGAGGGTGGAAGCTCATGAGGCTTGTCAAAGACCGGCAGATGGTTATTTAAAATCTGTTGCATCTCAGGATGAATTGGCAGAGGCTTTGTTTCAACTACCTGGATGGCATTAAATTGAGCTACAACTCCATGATTGCCCTTTTTTAACAATTTTTCCATCCTATGCGAGCTGATGATAGAGGGGGCTCCCACCTGGAGTCCACGGAGGGTATGTGTGTAGTTGTTCTGCTTAAAACTCATATATAACTCCCGGAAATCGATTGTGATTGGCCCAAGAGTGCAGAGCCATTCAGCGCCGAGGACAATGTCGCAACCCCCCATGTGTATGGCAAACATGTGGGTTTTCAACTGATAATCCCCCATTTGAAGTTTGACATTTTCACAGTGGCCTTCACATTTCATTGTGCCTCCATCTGCAATTTGAACTTGGAAGTTAGAAACTGCTCGTACAAAACAATGCACTGCTTCTGTGACTTTTTGATGGATGAAATTATGTGTACTTCCACTATCAATCAAGACTACTACTGGGCGATGTTTAATAAAACCTCTGATTTTGAGAGTTTGAGGGGAAGAAATCCCTGCCAAAGCATGCAACGAAATAACTGGTTCGTCAGAGACATTGTCCTTTTGGTTGTCTTCTTCTAGCGGCTCCTGTTCCTCGAGTGGTGGATCTTCCTCTGTTGAGCTATAGTCAGTGGCATCAATTTGAAAAAATTTGGGCTCCTTGCATTTATGACCTAGGGAGTATTTTTCATCACAGTAGTAACATAGGCCTTACTTTCTTCTTTCGGCCATTTCCGTAGGTGACACCTTTTGGACCTTAAGTTTTTGAGTCGTGTTGTGAGCCTGTGGGGGGAAACCTTTAGCAGAGAAATTTGGGCGACTGTATTAGGTTCCTAATGCACGTTCCACGCTACGAGCTACCTTGCAAGCCTCCGTCCATGTGGGAGGGTGGTGCAGTAGGACTTGGGCTTTGATAGCTTCTTTAAGACCGCTGATAAAACATTCCGTGTAGAACACATCTGAGAGACCCCAAGTGTGGAAGGCTAAGGATTCAAAAGCTGTAATATATTCATCCACTGTACCAGTCTGTCGGAGCTTAGTAAGACGACCCAAAAAATATGATTCTTGGTCAAAGCGATCTTGAAGAGCTTTGGTGAATTTGGTCCAAGTCCTAAAAGGTCCAGTGCAATGCTGATTCCATTCCCACCATTGCCACCTTTCATTGTCCAAGTACATGCTCCCCAACATAAGCTGAGTCGCATCATCGAAGATGTGATTCAGTTTGAAATACTGCTCCATTTGTGCTATCCATGCCGACGGGTGAGAACCGTCAAATTTATGCATATCCAACTTGGGAGGTCGTTGACTGGGTGGTGGGTGGGTGTGCCAGACATGAGGAGAGTGGCTAGACTCACCCTCATTGTGTTCAGTGCCATTATACTCCTCCTCGTGGGCTTGCTCCTTGCCCTTCGGGACTATTTTCTCGACCATGCTACATAGTCTGGTAAGCTGAATGTGGAGGTTGTGCATTGATTCTTCAAGTTTGTCCATCCTTTCATTGGCCATCGCTTGAGCTCTAGTTTCTACCATACACCAACCAGATTTTTTTAAAATTGGGACCGCCTAAAAATTTTTCACTAAGAAGTGAATGGTACCACCGTGCTCAGCTCGTCAACCTGATTCTGATGGGCTAGATCACCAATAAGCACCCCGAAAGATCTCAGACTTTTTATTTTTATTTTTTATTTTTAAATTTTTTTTTTTTAATTTTTTTAAATTTTTTTTAATTTTTTTTTAATTTTTTTTTTTAATTTTTTTATTTATTTTTTCTAAAAACTCCTAACGGAGTTTTACTCCTTCCTTATCAATACTGCAGTGGCCAAATCCTCAAAATGTCAATGTGGCCAAAAGTCCTGCGAAAATTATACCCCGGTATAGGAACCCTTCACAACGACTCCGATCTGGTGGATCTGAGAGATCTGAATGGTGGATCTGATGGCAGAACAGACTGCTTCTGCGGATCTAATGGATCTAATAGATCGGAATGGCTGATCTGTGAACTCGAGACTGCGGGACTGATGTCTGCTGCTGCTACACCCCTTTGCACAAGTGGATCTGGAAGAGATGCTGTGTGATCCCCGATAGAAAAGGGAACTATGGTCTTGAGGAGTGTCAAGTGCTACAGATCACAATATACATAAGGGTCTGGCAGTAGTACTCGGCCCAATGTTTCAGGGCTCTAACTAAGGAGGATCGACCGTACCCTTAGCCGTACAACCCGACTACCCTATCGTACGGGCGAGTAATCTCCCTGAGTGCTGTTCTCGGTGTACTGTAGCCGCAAGACGGCCGACAGTTTATCTATGGCGAGGTTTCAAGGGAGCCTAGGGGGCTTCCGATATACCTAGAGGGTACGTGGAAGACAATCCGTGCGCGGTTCTGTCTAATGCGCTACTACTCGAAGGGGTACCCACAGGGGTTACAAGGGAGTCCAATAGACATGACCACCTCTTGTATTTCCTGCGTGCATGCCTCCCCAAATCCGCAGGTTTGTGTGCTCAATGACAGATCCCGTGGTTTAAAGACGCCGAAACACGTCTCTAGCCAAAAAAAAAAAATTTGCTAAGAAATGGAGATCCCACCGGCCCTGGAAAGTGCTCTGATACCACTTGTTATGCTCTTAACCTGCAAAATGATACCCAAATACAGAATATGTGAAGAAAAGATACCCAGAACATAGAATAGCAATGATTTTATTATTCAGAGAGTAATGTTCACTTGCCTCTTCGAGGGGGCAACCTCCAATAGAGCAGAGATCGACTACAAAATAAGACACGATGCTCCTCGCAGGGAGTCTCTATCCTTTATATGTGACTCATACATGCAATACCACGGGCCAATACCGTGGGTTTTATTAATACCATCTATCTAATACTATAGCCCATTTGCAACTAACTATGGTTCCGTCATTAATTGCGGATTAACCACTTACAATTATTAATATGGGCTTTATTGACTCTTGACTATGACGTGATCCCATTACATAACTAAGGGGGTTAGGGTGGGACCCTAACAGAACAAGTGCTTGAACAAAAGGTCAAATTGGAGTATGTTCCCTCCAAAGAACAGGTTGCCGATATATTCACTAAACCACTACTGAGAGAGACATTTGAATATCTCACACAGGAGCTGGGAGTAGTTGCTGCATCATCATGTCGTTAAAATTCATTTTTTCAGATAAAGGTGGTTATACGTGACTTTCATGAAGCATAGTTGCGTATATACGCAGGTTTCTATGGGTACAAGTGTGTATATGTTGGTTTGAAGAAAAGAAGTAGGCAAGACTCATGAGAAAGTGGTCTGATATGGTTTAGTGAATTATTTGCTCTCCTCTACTTGCTGATGGTGATAGTATGTTGATGGCATGTGGAAATATGTTGGTTTTCATAAGTTGTTGATAACTTGATATATATTTGATTGATGACAATTCCTTGATAACTATTCTAATATATGAAATGATCAGATCTGAGAGTGAACATTTGACATA
Organism: Pinus tabuliformis; assembly: GCA_031772625.1. Taxonomy (NCBI): domain Eukaryota; kingdom Viridiplantae; phylum Streptophyta; class Pinopsida; order Pinales; family Pinaceae; genus Pinus; species Pinus tabuliformis. Next base: position 370,605,961 of record CM062811.1, on the reverse strand, counting down.
GGTTCAGGGGGGGCATATGCTTCTTATAATGCATTTTTGGCATTATTTTAGAAGATCTTGGTGAAAATTTTTTTTAGGGAGAGAACATAACTGCTGATCTGGATGCTGATTGATAAATGTTGCTGATGATAGTTGATGATGACTATCATGGTCTTGTTTAAGATATTTGGTCTCTATTATATAAGTCATGTACATCTTTTAATGTAAAGGTCATGAAAAGACCTAGTTTGTAACCCCACTATGCATGAGATGGATGATGTAATGTTTGTGTTTTGACATGTATAAATAATTGCATATCCCCACTTGGTTGGGTGGATGAGTCAAATTTGGTATATCCCAATCTGATTGGGATATTGATGTATGTATGAGTCTTTGGTGATAAGAAGGTCATTGGTGATGTATGTATAGAGTCATATTATCTTTCACCAGACCTTGCTTATGCTCAGGGGGAGCATGGACTCGATCATAGAAGCTCAATCAGCACTTCAGCATATCAGATATTTCAGTAGGTACTTAGGGGGAGCATGACCCTTTGCGCTTGATGAAAAACAAGGAGAGTGACTTGGTGTTGCCATCAAGTCCAAAGGGGGAGATTGTTGGCATTATGACACAGGTGTTTTCCTTGATGGCAACTCACTCAGATGACAGATCATAATGCAACAGGTTAGCAGCACATAGTTATAGATCAAACTTCACAAATTGGAGAAAGAAAGGTATATGCAGGTTCACCATTGGCCAAGCCGCATGTATGCGTGGGTTCACTATATTTAAGGCACGTATACATACACACACACTTTCACAGAAGGAAGGGCACGTATACCTTGAAAACCTAAACTTTTGGTCCGAAGTATTTGGTCCATGGTATTTTGATCCATGGTATTGGTCCAAGATATTTGATCCAAGCTATTGACCCTAGGTATTTGGTCCATGATATTGAGAAAGGCCTAAAACTATAAAAGGAGGAGAAGATCATTAGGCCAAGGTACTCAAGCAATTGAATATAGGATGGAGGGTGAGATCTAGTATACAGGTTATTGGGTTATGGTGCATTGTTGGATCTGAACAAAGGATGAACCTTCGCGGTTGATGAAGGACAATATCTAATGATGTATCATGATCTTAAGACTTGAAGAGAATCATATTTATGTGGTTTGATCATTTATCTGAATAACTAACGCATGTTGTAGTCTTAAAATGTGATGATCTGGGTATGACTGAAGTCTAGAATTATTGTAATATTTAAATCATCAGTTATAGATTTGTACGTACATTCACCTTAGAAAAGGCACGTACACACACAGGTTCTGCATATTGAAACAACGTATACATCATAAATCTGATTTGCAGATCTGTACGCAGGTTCACCTTAAGGAAAGCGCGTATGCATGCAGGTTCGACACATGGAAGTAGCTTATACCTTATAAAATATTTTTTATTCGCTTCTATTTACTGTTGCAATGTTATGGGTTACTGGTTACTGTATTCTGCTGACAACATTATGAATGATCAGAGTGATTGATTGATTCGGTTGTGGTTGGTCCAAAAGGAGTTTGGTTGATGTAGATATGTTTGATGATTGAATGATGTTGTTGATGGATCTAGTCTGAAAATTAATGAAATGTGGCCCTTGGAAGAAAAGAGAAGGTTGTAGCCTTCTATAGGCCAGCACCTATGTACTAGTAAACATATCGGCTAGTACAAGAGCTAGGCGGTTTTAGATCCCTTCCAGTAGAAGCTAGAGAACGAGAGAAGGTTGTAGCCTTCTGTAGGTAGAAGCCTGTTTATTGGTATAAGACTGCACTAGTACAAAAATTGTAAATAGAATTCTCTTATTATTAAAAGAAGATAGAGATGATTGCAACAGGTGGTTTTCACCCACATTGGCTTTCCACCTTATATCTTGGTCTTCATGTGTGTTTTTTATGTGTGATGATATGTTCTATCTTTACTACACCTGGCTACTATTTTTATGCTTGTGATGCACTGATTAAAGATCAATATGTGAAGAATTAATCATAATTTTGTTGGATATACACTAGTTGCACTTAACACAGTTGCATGTACACATGAGTTCCCTTAACTAAAGTAGCATATATGATTCTAATTATGAAAATAATAAATTATTAGTTTGAGAATACTAATTCACCCCCCCTCTCAGTATTATTTCCAACATAAACTTACCATGGATTAATCATAGGATGATAGATCGTAATATCCTTAGTAGGCTCAAAAATTCAAGTGTGAGAAAAAAATTGGAGCATGTTGATTGAAGCAACAACACTTGAAGACACACTAGTAGAACTCCAACTTCTTTGTTTAGGATTAATTCTCTAAGTACAATGTCTCAGTCTTTCAGAAAGTATTGATTCATCTTATGGATTAGCTTGGCTTCCATACTTAACCTAGCCAGAGATATAGTCCCCTTCATTCCCTTACATAGTTAAACACATATTAAGGCTTGCCAGATAATAATTGTTTTGATAGAAGAGAGGGTAATATGCACAATGAGTTTAAGATATTCAGAGAATTAGTTTCATCTTTTGTGTTTCTTGGCTTCCAGTAAGCCTTAACAGTACCCTAATGAAGTCACTATAGGAGTAGAATCATTGCTTCAAAGTCAGTGAGCCTGGAAAGTACCCCAACAATGTCACTTGCTTCACCCCCTTGCGCATGAAGTCTTCCTCTTATTTTACCCTTTATTTATTTAATTAATAGGATGTGCTTTGACACTTATTATTTTCAAGTTATGGAAGAGGGATCCCCACTTATTAAGAGAGGAGGAGGCTTCCCCTTTAGACAAGTATTTATAAACCTATGATATTGGCTTTATTACTAATTAATTTTCCCCTTATCCTTTCTCTACTTGGCTAGAGTGAAAAGAAAGACACTATTTACTTACAATACTGAGTTCAGGCATGAGGATCCTAGAGTAGATATGGGCTTTATAGTTGGAAGAAAGGATTTTTGTTCCAGTGGATCGTATTTTCCATTCAAAAATCACGGATTTTCAAGATAGACAAACCCGAGGTAGGGAAGTGGTAATAGATTACCCAACAATTGTTCTTCATCACAATTTTCCTTTTCATATTTTTGCTAGATTGTCTTTTGAGCCAAACAAGAGAATTTTTTCATGAAAAGCCTTATTAAGCCAAAAAAAAAATTACATGACAAAACAATGCAGCAAAACCAAAATAACCAACAAAATGGAGGTAGAACATAAAAATTTCATGTAAAATAAAATAAAAAACAAAACAAAACAGATGCAAAAACTAGATGGAGAGAAATAAAAAAGGTAGGTGCAATGTAAAGGAATCTAAATACAAATAGACCTACTCATAACCTAATAATATAGAAGTTTAGGGCTAAGTTTAATGATATTTCTAAAGAATCCACCGCTATTTTTCCTGACCTGTAAAAAGAGAGCTAAAGGAAATTACAACCCATATATAAGAATGTAAAAAAAAAGAGATAAAATATTGAAAATATTGCACAAAACACTAAAGGAATTTCTTAAAGGAAGAAATATGTGTCATATTACCTAACTTTAACCAACCTTGCACCTTACCTTTTCGATGAAAAACATAAGAAAACAAATGTTGTTGACTCCTTGTGAATATACCTGCACTCATATTGTCTTGGTTAGCAATCATCATGAGAGATTGGAACTTACTTCTAGTAAATGGGCTTGCTAAGTAAGATGCTTTAGATTAATGATAGATTGGATAATGGAATTCAAAACATTCCTCTTAATGATCTTGAAATACTTGAGAGAAAGAATTTTCAATTAATGGTGTGAAATTCAGATGAGAATCTTACGAAGGAAAATAAATATAATCATATTTAGAAATTTTGTCAAGATAATGAGGGCCTGAAATAACCTTCAACAGAGATTGAAGTCACTCCACTGATCGACAAGTATCTGCATATTGAATTGATAAGTCATAAGGATCAATCAATTAAAAAAAATCAGGATATATGATAGTGGGAACATGATACATTGAATAACAATTGTCATGATTAGATAAATTGATTAAGGTGGAATATTCTCGTTCAATGGAGGATGAAGATAAATCAATTTGAACTCGATTAAGTAAATAGAACCAACATTTATTTACACTAAAGAGGATATTTACTACCATGAATATTAGGAGCCAACATACGAGGGGTCTCCTTGATGTTAATTCCCAATTATACCTCACACCATTTGGAGTAGGATCCCCATCCAAAGTGTCGACCCAACCACCATAAAAAAAGGTTCATCTTAGTTTTAACAGGTAACATGAGAGATTATATCCATAAACCTTTAGTTAGAAAGTAGGTTGACACTGTGAAACATTGGTTTCAATGTCTAAAACGAGACCTTCATGAGAAGGAGACAAAAAGTGAGTCTCTGGAAGGAAGTAATAGTACTAACCTAAGAGAGACACTTTGGAGCATAAAAATATTCATGAGAGAAATAGTTCACATAATGATTGTAAAGAGAATACAACACACATTCAACATGGTATGTACCAAAGCCACCGAAATAGTTTAATTTCTCTAGTACATATGAACAAATAATATATCATAAACATACCAAGAATAGTCCTAAAACATTTTTGATACATGCATGAAAATGTGTTGGCTCATTCAATTTCAATTAGGTGAGAGATCTAAGTACATAGTTGCAATGATGAGGAACTAGTTCCAGTAGTGGAACATTAAGTCACTTCTTTCTTCTCCAAATAATAGTTTTCTCTCCTATGCCAAGTAGAGAAACCAAGAATAGCTCTCCAAAGCCTAAGCCTACAAAATCATTTTCTTTGAGTTGTGAGGTTTCTTTTATGAAAAGGGGGATGACCATTCATATCCCCATGACTCTTGATGTAAGCTCATGACTCTTGGACTTCTAATGTGTTATTAGGAATTATAAACAACTCTTGAAATTCTAATGACTTTTGGACTTCTCCTAAAGATATTTTTGCCATATATGACTAAGTGAGTTTTTATATTCCATATATGAGTCTTGGACTTCCACATAGTACATTTTGATGTTTTCTTCAGAATAAATCATTACATTCCACATGATCATGCGGCATGACACATGGAAACATGTTGACCATTATTATGGCACTCGTACAAATTACAAATTGACAATGATGACATGGACTTCATGATGTGGTGGCAATACTAAGTTGTCTTCCTTACTACTTCATCTTGCATTTCTTATGGTAGATTTGATCTACGCTTCATATTCATGACTTATTTATTCATATTCACCCTCCAAAGGGTCTTTTATCAAGGTCAAAATCCTTTGAGTCATCATGCAATGCCATGTTTCCATTTTTGTCCATGATCTACTTCATGTATTCATGATTGTTCTCTTAGTGGTTCTTCTCTATAGGTGTTCCTCTATACTTTCTTCTTGCTATATGCTCTTGACACTTGTCACCTTGTATTGTTTGGAAGGTAATACTATGAATGGAAATAATTCATGATGAGGTAATATCAATCTTAAACACATCTATTCTAGCACTACCTAGCTCATGGAATGATCTCCTCATGATAAGCGTATGACAGGGTTAAAAGAAGTAGGCATGATTAACAGGGCACAATAAAACTCATTAGTGTGTTTGGACAGATCCAATATTCATGTTTACTACACCATTCACTATGGGGAAGAGTTATTCTTGGTCCAGCACATACGGGGAAGCTGAAGGGACAAGGTGGAAAGCTTCATGCTTCATGGTTGTGCCATGCACTCCAAAGAAAAGAGAGGAATGATTAAAAATGCACTTTGATAAGTCAAGGTTGAGGGAAGGCATCCTTACGCATTCCATACTATTGCATTTGCTTAAAAGAATAGACAAGGGAATTCTTAGGGTGCATGAGTGCATTAGGAAGGAGGGAAGGTGAAAGGTTTAGCCTTAAATACTATGTTATGCGCTCGAAGGGAAAGAAGAATTCAAGAGAGTGTAGTTTGACTTGTCAAGGTAGAGGGGAGGTTTCCTTCAACCTTGCCTACTATTCCATGTAGTCTATAGGATGAGGTTAAGCTTAGCTTGGGTGAAAATAGCATTGGGAAATGACGATGGGTGAAGCTTGAGCCTTTAGGAGTGCACCATGCACTCAAAGGAAGAATAGGGTTGAGAGAGAGTGAAATTTTATTCAGCACGAGGTCACTATTAATTTTTAATGTGATTTCATAGATTAGTGCCTTTTACCCAAAAGTGGGTAATTGACCTTTTGCAGTGTGATTTTCATCGACATAGGCCATAGGAATGAAGCCACTTAGCCTAGGATAATTTTCACTATAGTGGCAAGATAGGAGGAACTTTACATTGCATTACTTTTCTCTACAAAAGGGTGAAAGAGGTCCATGATGTTTCCTAGAAATGTTCTATGTTCCATGTAGGGAAAAAGTGATCAAAATTTAGTGTAGTGAGTTAGTATGAGTAAGAAGGGTAAAGTAACTCCCCTCGGGAGGATCATAATGTTCAAAAGATTTGGGGTAATATTGATAGGGACTTATTGCCCCAATATTTAGGAGTAGGATTGTTTCATTGAGGCCCATGGATAGTTTGAGATTCACACTTGGTAAGAGGTATTATGTCTTCACAACTTGGACTCGGGTAAATTGAAAAGAATGGTTCCAAACTAGTTAAGTGTGGCATCTACTAAGTAAAAGTGAGAAATACATCCGGACATGAATCAAACTTGGATCTTACAAAAAAAATAATAAACAAATGCCAAGAATATACATAATACCCATGAATAACAACCACACCTTGAAATGACAATGAAATGATAGTCATGTCGAAGTGCAACAGTTGAAACAACACTTATAACACAAGTTACATCAACGATGACGACTGTGAAAAAATGGTGTACTAAGATCTAGGAATGTTTCTAAAAAATATTATAATGATATATAAGACCATATAATGTAGGAGAGTGGTCCAAAACTAAATTTGTTGATGTGAAAAGGTGTGACCATGTACGAGTGAAAATAACAAGAGTGACACTCACGACATGACAAAAACATGAGACAACACTTGCAAAATGTGAACAAACTTGAAAGTGGCACATGTCAGAGTGATAATAACATGAAAATTTCACCTATTAGACTATAAAAAAGAAAAACTGAGAGCTGTGAATGTAAAAGTGACACTTATGAAAGGGGAAGTGTGCAAACGAGACAATTGAGGAAACACTTTGTAATAAAAGTAAGAACACAACTAAAGTGAGGAATAATTCCAATTAAAGTGCGCCCTAACTAGCACCATGATTTGAAAAATGTACAGGAACTGTCTTCATTGATTTTGCTATGCTTGTTAATGCTTTCATAAACGAAGTCTTATAATGAACCTATCAAAACTTGTGCATGTGAGTTTAAGTGAATTGACAATTTAAAACTAGGAAGGAGACTTAAATGCTTTTCAAAACATCAAATTACCATGGAGTAATCATAGGAAGATAGATCGTAAGATCCTCAATAGGCTCCAAAATTCATGTGTGAGCAACGTTATGGAGGGTGTTGATCGGAGTCACAACAAGCTCTTTAGGGACTTAGATAACATACATGCATAGAACCAACCAAGTAAATACCACCAATATATTCATGATACAATCCATTTCTAGAAGGAATGCTTTTCTCAACTTTTCCTTCACTATTTTCTTTAATTTCCTTGTTTTATCCTCTTTGGATTCTTCTTTGTGGAGACAATGAGTGCAAGAAAGTAGTCTTATAATATATATACTGTAAAATCGATCATCAAAGTAAATGAGGCATATATATGAACGAGGAATTTTTTGAAGGCCATTCCTTAAACTTATGTTCTTTGTCTTATGGATGAATTGATTAGCTTCCCTAAATGTTTAAAACTTGTCATGGAATTCATTATGGGATGTATTATTTGTTTGCAAGATTTGGAATTAACTAATGAGAAATTATAGAAGCATGTAACTATAATAAATATGAATATTGTAATGTATTTTATAAGATTGTGTGGTTAGGGTTATCTATCATGATTAGGGTTCATATTGACGAAGTACTTGAAAGGTAAAAGGAGTTTCCTCCAAATGTTAATGTTTGGATATTGTAGAAACAATAACAAATGATATAAATCACTTGGTGAATGAAAGACATGATGAACATTATGTGGCTGAAGGTGTTGTAGGCCTTAATATGAATACCATTGGTCTATCGCATGGGTTTAGTTATAACCATGGGGCTAAGAGAAATAAATGTAATAAATACATAGTAAAACAAATTGAGGAAGTTATAGTGAGTATGAGTACTTTTTGGAGGGTAGAATACAATTTTGAATGCCTAAGATTAGATTGTAGAATATATTTTTGATCAGTTCAAATCATATTGTGGAATAGGAATTTGAATGGTTTAGAAATATGATAAGGCAAGATTAATTTTTAAAAATTATCTATAAGAGGCTAGTTAAATAGAAGAAATTGTGGTAAATTAGTTAAAGTAAAAATAAAAGAATTGTGAAATATTAGATGAGGAGATTATTTCTCTAAGAAAATATATAGAGAAAATGAAGGCTCAAATTCAAGTAAATATAAGGTATGAAAAGGAGTCTAAAACCATAAATAACGTCCCCAATAGTTATATATCACTAGTGATCAGGATAGGACTTGGATACAAATAATCTCATGAAGTTGTCAAAGGGTAACCCATATATAACACATAAATGGTAGAGGAATCCAAGAGCTATGCTAATGTGCTCAAATGATGAAGAAACTAGTATAACAAAGAAAGGAATGAATCCCAAAACCAACAAAAAAAAATCATATCGGTCCCAAAAATCACAATGGTGAATGTAAGAGGCAACGTGAACCTTCTAAAAAAAGAAATAAAAAGAATGGCTTGAACATTAATATGCCCAAAAATATTCTTCACACCAAGGTACCTACATATATTTTATGGCTACAATTTTTCATGTAATAAGTTTGGTCTCAAGGGTATAAATTGTATAGCCTTTAAATATATCAAAAATATAAATGTTAGATTTGATAAATTCTTCATTCCTAGATCTAAAAATTCCTATGCTTGAATTGATATTGCATTTTATTGTCTCTTGGATGAATATGATTACTATGTATGCAATAAATTTGGACATAAAGATAACTAGTGTAGAAGCAAGATGATAAATTATTATAAGCAAGATAGGAAAGAAGAATTCAATAAGCTATGGAACAAGAATCATAATAATGTAGAATAGTGTGGATTTTATCTCTATGCTCAAATTAAGGAAATCAATGGCACTTTCATAATGGTTGCTCAAAGCACATTACAAGAGATAACATAAACAATGTACATCTAAATGAAGACAAAGGAGGTACAATTACATTTGGGAATATTAGTAGAAGAAATAATGGGTAAAGGGACACTTTTTTTTGGAAAATGGAAAGACCAAAGCTAATAATTTATTATATGTAGAGGTTCCTAAACGTAGTCTTTTAGGTGTTAGCCAAATGTGTGAGCAATGATATCATGTTGTATTTCAGTTAGATGGTTGTCAAGTAAAGAATGAAAATTTAGGTAAAAAAATGGTGAAGCTCATTAAAATATCAAGTAATGTCAAAGAGAGCTACTACATGGGAAAAATGGATGGGAGTTTGTTATGGCACAAGTGACTAGGTCATATAAGCTTTGATAAGCTTGTCAATATAAGAAAAAATATGCAATACAAGATATGCCCAAGATCTCAAAGCTAGAGAATACTATTTGCAAGTCATGTTAATTTTAAAGATAAACATAAGTTTAATTCGAGGTAAGGGGAAACAAAACAACAATACACGGAGACCTTATTCATACATATTTATTTTCACCCACAAGAACTCAAACTCAGTGAGGTGATAAATACTTCATGATAATATTTAATAATTATAATAGAGTGTCATAGGTTGGTTTACGAAAAGAGAAATTTGAAGACTTTGATCATTTTAACACCTTTAAGGAACATGTTGAGAATGAAATGTACTTAGAGATTATGTGATTAAAATGAGATAGAGGAAGACAATTCGTATCTCCTGAATTCAATGATCTTTGTGAGAGACGTCAGGAATAAGAGACAATTTTCAATAGAAAAAACACTTCAGTAGAATCGATGGGAGACTAAATAGGAATTCTCAAGAAATGGAAAGAATAATGATCGATGAGTCAAAAGTACCAAATACCTTTTTCACAAAAGCAATTCAGATAACAATAAGAATAGTTAATTAAGATCATAGTAGAGTAAATAGTAACAAGACTCCCTATGAACTATGATATGGCAGAACAAGCTCAATAAAACATTTCATGTTCTTCGGAATCAAATGCTACATCAAAAGAAACAAGGACAAGCTAGGAAAATTTAATTCGGAAGTAGATTAGGGATTTTTCCTTAGCTACTCCTTTAGGCATAAAGGCTATAAATGATACGATAAAGGGTTTTACAAGATAGTTGAGAGCATTGATACGAGAATTGATGAGAAATATCTACACAAATGATTGCATCAACATTATGAGATATTAGATTATCCAATCAGCCATTAGCCCCAACAGGAAGAAGAAGAAAGAATTAATTTACCACATCAGAAGACTCCATCCAAGTATGTTTAGAAACATCATCTTTAGAGTCAAAATCTTAGTAATAAAGGAACATGGGTTTGAACTGGGAGGAAATTCAAAGGAAAATATATTCATGCAAATTTTGTACTCTTATCCTTAATGTAACCAAGTATTTTTCTTAAGTGTTGGACATATTTTTTTTATTGATGACAACCTTTGTCATTAATGTCAAAACGGAAGCCAAATGAAGCTATTGATGGCATGGCTTGATACTATTTTGCAAGATAAGTTCAATATCTTGACAAGGTCACATTAAATGGTGTCAAAGTGACTCAAAGTCTACTTAATTTTCGTTGAATTTATGATTTTTAAATCGAGATATGGATGGAATAGTCAATATTCCTGTTAGGGACATTTCCAACAATATATCGATCGTGATCAAAATATTCCTAGATAAAAATATATATCAGTTTTAAGATGATAACTATAATGAGGAAAAAAACACTATATTTATTATGAAAAACTTCAAATTTGTCAAATTTCAAGCATATCCAAATAAAAATATAATATTGTGTTGAAATCCATTGAAAATGGCACAAGGACTTACACAGTACTTAACAAGATAAAGACCATGCATCTTAGTCCTGACCTAACCATTGAAGAGTTAATGAATGATGGGGTGTGATATGATATGCATGAACTTTAATTCCTTCCACATATTTCTTACCCTCAGACATGTTGATCCAATTAGTGCATGACACAACAAAGCTTATGAAAGGATGTCAACCCACATCAAATGAAATAGAAGTGTGACTAGAAGCACATGTGGAATCTCTAATGGCACATGGCAGTGAGAGATTTTGTGTGCATGATAATGTGGCATGTGCCACATAGTATTATGAATGGGTAGTTTGGTTGACTAATCGAATGGTTTCTTAGTGAAACATGGTCCATTCAAGGCACACTATAAGTCAAGGATGATGTCATGATGATTTTAAATTCATTTTTTCGATGGAATCTAGGACCGGATCACATGGCAAGGGATGTAAGATACCATTCTAAAATTACCTAAAATTTCCCAACCACTAATTGAGTTTTTAATGAAAATTTTAGTGAGATTTTTCATAAAATAGTTTGTTAACAAACTATTTTACATGTTCTTCTCGTATTTAGTTTGATTTATTACATGTAGTACCTTAAGAATGCTCATGACTATAATTTAAATTAGAAACACTTCACTCATATAATAACTAGAGAATATAAATACCACTAATGAGAGAAATTAAAATGATATATATTCCAGATATAAAAACTAATATCGGGACTATATATACAAATAAAACATGGAACCTGTGTATGCTCCAACATGGTGACAATGAGAATTTCCTTTGTAGCAATGGAAAAAACTTTAGTCTGAGGCTCAGAATCCTCTGTTCAACAATTTCAATATTAGCAGAGAAATTCATTCTCATACTACAAGTGGATGTAATATCTCACTCAGCCATTAAGAATCCAAATCAACCCCTTATACAACATCTATAATGTTCCTTTTGAACCATAGATATACATAGCTAGAAAATGGATAAATTTGGCCTTAATTTGTAGAGGATAATCAATCCCTACAGGATCAACTCATCCTTCAATGAATGGAGGATTTTTTCTTCAATAAGGGAGTTTATCTGACCCTCTGTAGTTAGTGCAACTCGACCACTTTCCATAGTAAAACACATACAACAATAAGAGAATAAACTAAACCCTTGTACTAGGTGTGACTCATCCCTTTTTAGGGAACTCATTCAACAATATAAGCACTAGTATCTAGGCCCCCTTTAAATGATTAAATATCTACCTATTATTGAGTGAAACGTGACCATTATATGAGTTTAAAATTAGTGCTTCAACCCCCAAAAATAGTACAACCTATGGCTCAGAAGAATAGGGTTCACCTTTGACCCTTTTCCTTCAGCATACAATTCCTACAAATAAGTTCATAGAAAACAAAATGTTAGAAGATAAAATCAACTAATAAGTTTTTTTATCTCCATTACATTTTGTAAATATTCCTTTCCCTGATACTAGAATGGATAAGTCATACTAAATCTACTCTCTAGACCATCTAGGGTGTACAGTTTCAACAACAAAGCTAGAAATGGAAGATAGGGTTTCTCAAACCCTAATGTTCCCTCCAAAATCCATTTTTCTGAAATGGAAAGTGATAGAATGAGGATTCTCTCCTCACCTTTCACCTCTTATAACATGGTGGCCACTTTTTTTTCCATTTTCCATTTTTTTATTTTATAAAGTCAGTTTAGGATCTTTTCACTTTATAAATTCAATGTTTCTTCCCATTAGCCTAGGATACGTCCTCCTTTTCACACCTTTAACATTTATAATTTTTTCCCTAGGTGAATCATATTACCTTCATTAAATTTTTCCTTATCTTAGCCTATGGTAACTTATTAGGCTATAAGAACGTCATTGTATGACTCTAAGTGGTTGGGGGCATTACAATCCTACCCAGCGAAGATTACTTACGCTTAAGAAACATTAGCTACGAATGTTTGAGCACTTTTTCACCTTCACAAGTGGCATCCTCTATAGCTAAATACCTCAAATTCATTGGGTACTCCCTCATGGTTTTAGTCCTCAACTTCTCCTCCCTAGTCTCCAAAATCTCCTCTGGAACAAAAATTACTTTCCCTTCCTCTTCCAAAAGTGGGATCTCAACAGAAGTAACTAAATGCTACTCCAAGGAATTTTTGAGCGAAGAGACATGGAAGACAATGTGAATTGTACATCCTTGAGGAAGCTCAAGCTGATAGGCCCCTTCCCCAAATCATCTGGCGATTTTATATGGTCCATAAAGCCTAGGTTTAAAATTTTCTGCCTCCTTTATTTTGAGCAATGACTGCCAGTGGGGTTGAAAACGACATTATATTGTCTCTCACTTCAAAGAAACACTCTATCTTGTTCTCCTTTTAATACACTTTTTGTTGATTCTAAGCCAACTCCATGTTGTTTTTGAATACTCATAAGATATGATGGCTCTCTTAAAACCAATCCTTATGATAGAGGGACATGATTATTCCCAAATATGAAATCTGCAAATGATGGGGAATCATATCCATATAATTGTTTAAAGCAAACTATACCAATTCACATGTGGAAATTTTTGTTATAACAATGCTCCACTAGATGTAACCACTCGACATAGTCCTTCTATTTTTCATATACATACTTTGTCAGGTGTCCCTCCATTCATTTGTTGATTATGTCGGTCTGTTCATCAATCTACCAATTGTAACTAGTGCTTGGTGCCAACTTAGTCCCCACAAGTCCAAATAACTCTTGCTAGAAGCCATCGATATATCTACTATATTTTTTGCTCATAATGGTCTTTGACAATACATGTAGTTAGAAGACCTCCCTAAATAAAAACTTGGCCACCTGTGGGGCTAAATATTTAGATCATATGGAAAAGAATTGTGTCAACTTTGTAAGACATTCCACAAAGAAAAATGTAGTCTTTACCCTATACATAAGGTGACCTAGTGATAAAATCCATATAATTTCTCTCTAATTTATACTTTGTGATAGGTAGTGGTTGTAGAAAATCCACCATATGAGTATGCTCAACGTTTTTATACTAGTAAATAATACATTCACTCATAAACCTCAACACATCCATCTTAAGGACCTTTCAAGTGAACCTCTCCCTATTTTTCTTATAGGTTTTCAAGTTTCCAATGTGTCTTGCCAAAGGTGAGATATGAGATTCCTACATAATTCTATAATTAAGCTATGATTCTAGTACCAAATAGATCTAGTTCTTGTGGTAAATTATGTCATCCAAGACTTGATATATGTCATCGTGTATCAACTCTTCCGAAATTTCAAAAGTGAATTTGTTTTTGGAATACTCTACCAGTAGTAGAGACTTCCAATTGTTTGTCATCTCTATGACTCAGAGAGTGGGTGGAATCCTCTAAATGGCATATGCTACTAAATATTCCCCCCTTAACACACTCAATCTCAATGCCATAGCACTACAATTCATTCATCCACTTTTTTTTTCTCTCACTCAAGTCCTTCTACTCCTTGACGAACCTCAGACTATTATGATTTGTCCTTACCTTGAACCTATTCCCCACAATATATTATATGAAATTGGTGAATGCATGCATAATGTATAACATCTATTTGTCATAAATTGAATAATATCACTCATGATTCTAGTATTTTAGTTCTCAAACACTATGGGGCATTTATTTTGGATCAAAAGTAATCCTACTCCTATACTTGAAGCATCACATTGCAACGCAAATGGTTGGGTGAAATGTGGAAATGGTAGCATAGGGAACAAACTCATCACCTCTCCATATTTTCAAAGGTTTCGTGTTCTCCATCGAAATAGTTGAAAGAACCCATTTTGGTGAGGTATGTTAAATGCATTTTTAGCTACGAGAACCCATTAACAAAATTCCTATATTATGTGAAAATAATGAGAAAGATATTCAACTCAGTCACATTTTACGAGGTAGGCCACCTAAAAATAACCCTGATTTTCTCTTAATGAACTGCACCGCATTCCATTCAATCACATGACCTAAGAAGAGAATCATTTTGATTCCAAACTCACACTTGGATTCCTTTACGTAGAGTTTTTATTCCTCTAGAATTCGTAATGACTCATCCAAGTGTTCAAGATGTTCCTCCCAAGTCCTGTTGAAGAGAAGTATATCATTAAAGAATACCAACAAGTACTTCCACAATTATTTATTGAATACATAGTCCATCTATAACTAAAAATTTGTGGGCGTTTGTTAGCCTAAATGACATAGCTAGAAACTCATAGTGCCCACAGTGGCACTTGAAGAAAATATTTGAGATATCCTCATTAGGGGAGCTTTTAGGTCTCAAATGGGGATCCTAAGGAAATTATAAAATAATATTAGAAACAATATAATAAGATTAGATTACATCATCAAAATTTAGCAGGAAAAAGGAAAAAAAAAATCAACTCATATTTTCATCTTATCTACCTATGGGTTTACTCAAATTCTGAGCAGAAACACTCATTAGATGAAGAATTTGATTCCTCAGCCAAGGAGTACCCATGTTGCATACTTTCAATGGACCTTGATACACGAAAAATGAGAAATACATGAGAAAATGTGATTGCAGTGACATTTTTTCATGTATTTCTCATTTTTCATGTAGCAGGGTCTCTCGAAAGTATGCAACATGAGTACTCCTTGCATGAGAAATTAAATTTTGCATCCAACGAATGCTCCCTCTTAAAATTTGAGTAAAACGTTTGGTAGATAAGTTGAAAATACGTGTTGAAAAAGTAGTTTTAATATTTTATTATTTTTTAATAATTTTACTTTTTTACTTCAAAAATGGTGAATCATCTCCCATGGTTGACATCCTTGAATCCTACTGGTTCTTAAAAAGTTTAATTTGATTGTACAATTTTCTTAGGAGGCCCATTTTAGACCTCAAAATTCCCCTAATGGTTATTGAATTTAGATCTGGTGATATCCTAAATGAAGATCTATCTTTGAAAAATATTAGGTCCACCTTATCACATCCATTAACCCATCTATTATTGGGATGAGCTATTGGTTTTTAATTGTCATCTTCTTGGGATATCAATATCTAATTCACATGCACAAGGTATCATCCTTCTTCTTAGCCATCACCATTGAAGAAGTGAATGGAATGGAACTAGGCCTAATATGACCCAACTTCAACAACTTTATAATGGCCTTCTCAATACCATATTTGTAGACCTTGGGATGTCAATATGGTTTGGTAATGACGAATTGTACTCCTTCCTCCAACATTATCATTAAAGAGAGCTTGAGGTCTAAAATTTGCCTCAAAACTAAAATTCACAACCAAAATAAACTTTATAAGAACTAATAGGATTCAATGTGATGGTGTCATCCACGGGGGATGATTCACCATTTTTGGAGTAAAAAGGTAAAAAGGTTAAAAAAACTACTTTTTCCATTCATATTTTCAACTTATCTCACTTTGTGTTTACTAAAATTTCAAGAAGGAGCATTTGTTGGATGCATAATTCAATTCCTCATCCAAGGAGTACCCATGTGGCATACTCTCGATGGATGCTACTACAAAAAATGAGAAATACAAGAAAAAATGTGATTGCAATCACATTTTTCCATGTATTTCTTATTTTTCCTATAGAAGGGTATATCAAAAGTATGCATCATGGGTACACCTTTTATGCAAAATTAAACTCTACATCCTATGAGTGATCGCACCTGAAATTTGAGTAAAAGAGTAGTCAAAAAATTGAAAATACGAGTTGAAAAAGTAGTATTTTCCTTTTTCCCTCTAGAATTTGATGATGTAATCTAATATTATTTTATTATTTCTACTACTATTTTATAATATTCCATGGGAGGCCAATTTTTTTACCTCAAAATTTCTCTAATGAACATATTCAAAACCTCTATCTTGTGGTCTACCTGGAGGAATGTCAAAGAAAATGTTTTGGTGTTTAGAGAGTAGTACATGAATGTCGTTTGGTTCATGTTGAGGTCATTCTAGCTATCTGCTATCTATAATGAAGCACTTGGCTTCCAACTCAATGTCACCCCACCACAACACTGCATCCATGTTGTTAGATGAAACTATCCTTAGTGGATCTTAGTGCATGGGCCTCAGGACTACCTTCTTTCCATCCATCATATTAGTGAATTCCATCTACATATTCCTTTGGTTAATAGTGTATGTCCCAATGTAATAGAGCCACTAAACTACTAACACCACATTGGTGTTAGGTACGTTCACCATCAAGAAATAATTTTTTACTATATAATTCCCCATAGTTAGATTAAGCTTGGCGACATATACGGTGTACTCCATCTGATGGCCATCAGGTATAACAACTACAAAGCCACCAAACGCCTTCAGATGAATATCTCTTCGATCAATAAAAGATGCATATATGGAATTATGGGAAGCCTCACCATCAATCAAGATTGTCACCTTGTGTCCTTCCAAAACTCCCCTGACCCTGAAAGTATGATACTTAGGGAATCTTGACATGGATGAAATAATAGGGGCTTTCCCCTTGGCCTATGATGTCTAACCTTCAAATATCTGGTGTCTTTGGCCTTCTGCCTACTCTAGTACTAGATCCTCATCATTTTCACTCTTTGAGTACACCTCAATATATTGCGAATTTCCCACCTTGTATTTTCTTACACACATGTGCCCTAGTGCCCAAGGCTCCTGGAGGCTAAAATAAAGCTTCTTCTTTCTCAACTCCTTCTTCGTATGCTCGTCTAAATTCAATTTCCTAGTACCTTCCTATTGGATAGGTTTGACTTCTTTGCTCCTCTAGGGGAAGGAAAGATTCAGAAGAAATTTTTCCTTATAAACAACATCCTTCATGTCCCTAAACAACACCCTTGTTTAGGTTACCCCACTAAAATGATTGTCTTATGAACTCATGAAGTTATTAGTATAATGGAATCATACCCCACAACTATCAAAGACTATTATTTCATACTCATGTCAGATACCACTTTGGAAGTACCTTAAATTTCCCAACCAATGACTAAGATTTTAATGAGATCTTTAGTAAGAATTTTCATCAAACAATTTTTTACACACTTTTGTAGCTGTTCTTCTATTATTCATTTTAATGTATCGTACACAATATAGTAAGAGTGCTCATGAAAATGATTTAAATTAACAACACTTCATTCATATAATAACCAGAGAATATAAGTAGCACTAATGAGAGCGATTAAAGAGATATATATTTTTGATATATAAATTGATATAAGGACTATGTATACAAATAAAGCATGGAAATTTTATATGCTTCAACATAGTGATAGTGAGAATTTCATTTGTAGCAATGGAAAAAAAATCATTTTTACGCTCAAAAACCTCTATCCAACAATTGTATTATTAGTATAGAAATTCATTATATTACTATAAGTGTATGTAATAGCTTGTTCAACCCTCAAGAAACCAACTTGACCTCCTAAATAATAATTGTTGTATTCCTTGTAACCCATAAATATACATATATAGAAAATGGATGAAAATTAGCTTCCATTAGTAGAGGAGACTTGGCCCTTACAGGGTTAACTTGACCTTCATGGGATTGTATGTTTTTTCATAAACAAGGGATTGTATACATCCCTCTCCTGTTAGTGCAACTCATCCCCTTGCCATAGTAAAACGCGTCCAATAACATGTGAATAAACTCAACCCTTTTACATCATCCCTATGAAGGGAACTCATTCAGTAGTATAAGCATAGGCATATATAAATCAAGATCTCAAAGCGGTGTTATGGTACATGATTGATGAACAAATTGTTCTGATGAATAGGTTAACTGATGAACAAGCTATCATAACATTGGTGGCAACTTAATGAGAATTTTATGATATCTTGAGGAAAAATGTTGTGGTAATGGTGGTATAATCATTTTTTGAAGACTTATTTTATTTGTAATGCTCATGGATCTAGTCAGAAATATTTTGAAAGGTAGTCCACATTAGCTTGAAAAAGAAGGTGTGTGCCTCCACTAAGGTTGATTCCTCAACAAGGTTGAGTCCTATAGTAAGATGGTTTTTTCTCAATTTCAAGGGTGGTACCTCATTTAGGTTGTAGTCTATTACAAGTGAGTGCTTGCAGATTTTAAGGGTGAGTACCTGTGGTAGATTAGTGCCTACAAGTATATGTAATTAAACTGAAAAAGGAAAAATAATTTGTGGTTTTATCCTCGAAGGGCTTCTATGAAAAATATTTTGTTCTCATGTATTAATGTGATGAGTATTACTTAATGCATAGTTGCATTCACCATTATGAAATATGTTATTTTTTAATGCATTAGTATATATTCAATTAATGATGAAATGGTTTTGAGATGTTGAATTTTTCATCGCACTGATTCCGCCCCCCCTTTTAGTGTAATGTTTAGTCTAACAAGTGCAATTAGAGTAGTTTTCTTTAGGAAAAATTATTTACAATAAGTTTGATCTCATCAAAGATGAAATCTACCATATTATCATGAAAGCCTCCTCAATTTCATGGAAACTCCTATGCTTTATTGAAGACAAAAATGGAAACTTACATCATATCCTTGGGATTTGATGCATGGATACTTACAAAGAAATATTATCAAGTTCCTAATACTCGAACTTATGATATTATTGGCCTAATATTTCTATATCTCTAATGGAATAACTAAACACACTATCTTGAGTGGTTGATCAAATACCAAATTCGCTAAAGTATTGCATTGCAAGTCAACTAATTTTATGGGACAAACTCAAAATTTATTATGAAGGGGACAAGGAAGTGAAGGAAGCCAAGCTACAAAATTTTTGATCTCAGTTTGAAAGTTTGAAAATGAAAGATGATTAAAATATTTCTTCATATATTCTTTGAGTATAGATCATTTCCAACTCTATCATAGGTCTTGGTGAATATATCAAAGAAGCTTATATAGTTCGAAAAATATTAAAATCGCTTCACTTAAGAGTGAGTCCCAAAGTTTGTACCCTTGAGGAGCTATCATATGTGGAAAAATTAAGGATGGATATGCTTTAGATAACACTAATTTCAAGTGAGCTAATGATAGAAATGGAAAATTAAGGAATAAAGGGAGAAACATTTAAAGTAGCTAAGGAAGCAAGTAAGCATGAAAATCAAGATGACTCTAGTCATGAATTAGATGAAGCAAAAGTCATGTTCATTAGAAATCTAAAGAAGGGAACTTGAAAATTTAAAGGTAAGCTTCCTTTTAAATGTATTGAATGTTTAATAATAGAAAATTGTGCTAATAAATATCATTATGAAAAAATAAATAATAGTGTTAATTAATTGAAATTCAAACCTTAGTATCATAAGAAAAGATGAAATGCAAAAAATAAAATATTTTTCTTAATGGAAAAAGATAAATTATGAGAGAAATGAAAGTGGGATTCGTGCTGAAAGAGGTGAGATAATTTTTTTTAGTTGAAATGGAAGAAAATAAAGTAGAATTAAATTATCAACGCCAACTTAGATGTGCAATAAAATAAATAAAATATCTTAGAAACATTGTAGGCCATATAGAACAACAATTGCAAGAAAAGTATTAAGATGTAGATTCCATTGTCTCTCTGAAAGTGGAACTAGAAAGTATAAATGGTTTTATGTCGGAAAAGTTGGAAAAAAAGTAAGAACCTTGTAATAAATTAGATGAAGGGGTTGTTATTTTGAAAGAAGAATGGGAACAAGTCAAACAAAACTTAAAGCTTTTCAAAGGATCTATGTCTCTCAATCACATCCTCAACATGTAAATATCTCCTCTGATCAAAATAGGCCTTGGTTATTGGTGGGCTCCAGTATTGTAGCAACAATGCTACAACTCCTGGAGCTTCCTGTCTCTTAATTTTATCAACCCGGTAGTTCGTACAAACTTGGAAGCGACGGTGTTGTATGCACAAGTACTAGCTCTTGTCGCAGCTGTCACTTGGTCAGCTGGCACAAGTCCGCTAGGGCTCAAGCCAACTTCTATAGGCTCACAGAAGAAGCTTTATCAATGATGGACGAAAGCTAACTCAAAGGAGACTAGTCTAATTGCAGAAGGAAACTGAAAACCAATAAAGCATGGAAACCCTAGGAAACCCTAATTTGACTAACTAGACCCTAACTATGCAAAACTATGAATGAAAAAACTACCAATAGTGCCATTACTTGCAGTGAACTGAAATACATGCATCTAAGCTACTTGCATCTGAAAAATCATGTTTTTGTACTTTTTCATTAAGTGGTTGGATTTATTGTGATGATGCTTTTGATTAGGGTTTGGTTGTGCAGGAGCGGTTGGAATGGAAGGAAAGCATGGGCAAGGTCAGGATGGCTAAGGGAGGTCCCAGAGGGTCTCCAGCATCAGTCCACAGAAGCCTACCACGTTCGGATGCTCAGCAACCGAGTTTGCAGGTTTCTACAGGAAGTCTGCAGGGGATCCTACAGGAAACTCAGGGGTTTCTACAGGAAGTCTGTGCAATTCTACAGGATGATTAGCCGTGGAGGTTTTGGAAGATGGTGAAGTGTTGAAGAGGTGTGGAAAGATAGGTGAGATGGAGATGGAGCTGGCGATGGCTTAGGAGCAGAGAAATCAGATGGAGGGAGAGTGTATGCAGTGGTTGGATGGTTGGAAGGATGGGATCAACGAAAGTTGGAGTAAATAGAGCTAATTGAATAATGGAATGAGTTGGAGGGTAAATGAGCTGGACAGAGGCAGAGTAGGGCTTGAGGAGAGATCAAGAAGAAGAAGAAGAAAGTGGAGGGATAAGGAGCAGTGTAAATGAAACAAATGACTTGTGCACCAAAACGAGAAATTCATTAACCTATGATAACTGTGCCATGAAACCTATGAACAACAATGGAAAACCAAGAAATGAAACTTATGCGTGGAAGTGGAATGTAGAAGTGTGCTTCAATGTCAAAAATGCATGGATGGATCTTCAACGAAAATGTCTATGTTGCAGCTTGCATGGAAGTGAGAAGAACTGCATTTCTTTTTGGTGGTTGGTTATGGACTGCACCCCAATCCCTAAGAGAGATGGCGGTGAGCCTTTACAACCTTTTTGCTGGAGCTCCAATGATTTATAACTATCCCCCTATTGAACTTAAGCAACTGAAACAAATTCACCATAAACTAATCCTATCTAAGCTCATGAAAAAGACTAAGTTAACAAACTGTAAATTCGAATTGCATGTGAAAGTAAACAAACTCAAAGTGCTGGAACGAAATGCAAACACATTACAACACCGAGGAGATCTATTGCTCTCAGGTTGGGCCCTAACCTGAGAGCTATAGCTCCCTTAGAAACTCAGAATGAAACCAAAATCTGACTGCCTTTATTCATAAACGAAAGTCTGATGACATGCCAAAATGGCTTACAAAACCGAGCTGTAGCTCGTACTTCCAAATTACAAGAATAATACCAAGGTTCAAAAAGCTCCTATCCAAGGCTACGGCCTCAGTATTTATGCAAAAACGATCATCCAACAGGTGTCCTTGATTTTAGGAGCTCGGCTGTCCAACTGAAGTTTAAACTGCTGATCCTGTAGGACAGTCATAATTGTTGTTCCTGTAGAACAGTTATAACTACTGTTCCTGTAGAACAGCTGGCTGCTTCTAAGCTCGGTGGGGAGATGGATTGGAGCTCGGAGCTATGGTGGGAATCACGAGGAAGGTCCCCAAGACCGTGGACATCCTCTCCTAAAAACCAGCAGTGCCACCTCATTGTCTCCTTGTCTCCTTTCTCGTTGTCTTTTCTCCCTTTAAATGCCAAAAACCTGAAAGCATCATGCATTAGACACGTAGATAGAATGTCTACCCTTCTTCCTACAAACAACATGAATAAACCAAGAAATGAATGCATAAGCAATAAAAAATGAATGGTTTGAGCAGAGCAAGTAGGCCAAATGAGCCCAAATTGTACCAACAATTGGGGCTCATCATCACCCCCCAGCTAAACTATTTGCTCATCCTTGAGCAACTTAGTCCAAATATTCATCCTTCATTGCTTTCACTGCTTCCCTTGTATCCCAAGGCTCTGTGGTGGTGTCTTCTCTGTGGATATGAAACCCTGCTTTCCTGTTCACCTCTTCCCATTGTTGACTGTCATCCTCCTCTGTATTTCCTTCAGTCAGTCCTAGCAGTAGTGGTGGGCTGAGTTTAAGGCCAATCCAGCTGGCCTGGAGGCTTTGCATGGATTTCTTGTAAAGCTCAACCCTTGCCAAAGCTTCCCTCATCCGAATGGGGGTGTGGTACTCTCTGATTTTCAAGCTATGTGCCAGGGTATTCCATCTGCGTGCACATGCATGGGCAACACTTTCTCCCAACAACCTTTCCATGTCTTCAAAGTGGGCTATGGCCTGGGCCTGTTGGTTCATAAATCTCAAGGAAGCTGTGGGATCTGTAGCCAACTGTTGGTGGGCTGAGATGAGTGCCACCGGATCCTCTACTTCTGGTCAAATGAACAGTGGTTCACTTACTTCTCGGTTCATGACCGATTTTGCTTCAGCTGCTCTCTGATCCTCATGGTTTAACCATGAGGCGAACGCCATCAATTGCATGTCACCCAAAGCAACATTGGGATCCCAGGAGACTTCATTAGGCAAAGCCAAATTGTGGAGGTAAAACTCTGCTAATTTGGCTTTGTCCTCAGATGAACTAGTACTGCACAATTCAGAAAATTGCTGTGGGCTTTGGATATGTGAAATACCTCTTTGTGCCAAGGTATTTATTTGGAACTGCAGCCATTGATCTTTTAAGAACAATCCATATGCTTTTGCAGGTGTTCTGCACTGAATTGCCTCCATGGCCCAACTGGCCATGCAGGCCAATTGTGCTTCCTTTAGTTGCAGCTGTTCTCTTAGGGCTTGCACTTCAACTTTTGTTTGCTGCTCTGCTTCCTGTAGAAGTGTCATTGGCCCTTCAAGGCTGGTGGTTAGCTCCTTGTTGCCTTGTTGTTCATTTGTGATGTCCTTGGAGGATGTTCCTGCCCCTGCCTTTAGCTCCTGTAGCTGCAATCTTAGCTTCTGATTTTCTTCCTGTAGAAGCACACGTTGGCAATTAGCCACATGTTTAGCCATGGTGAATTCACTTCTGACCTCTCTGAGTTGATCTTGTAAAGGGCCTATGTCCGCCACACCCTTTGATTTGGCGATCTGCATCCATGTGTGGGAACGGACTCTTTCCTTCTCTAGTTCAAAGAATAGAGGCACAGTAAATTTCTGCGGTATGATTTTGCCCGCCTCTAAAAAGGTGTAGTATGAATTCAGATTAGGTGAAGGGCTAGGTTCTGGTATATGTTCTCTTTCTATCTCTTCAGGTGGTTCTACCTCACCCTCCCTTGGTGGTGATGAGAGTCCTTCTCCTTCCTTCTTTTCCGTTTCCTGTAGCCGGGCCAGAGTATCCTGTAGAACATTTTCAGCTTCCTGTAGCCGTGTTTGTTCAGTCATCAAGTCTAACCTTTCTTACCATGTATTTTTCTTTGGACTCCCCTTCTTGTAGGTGGCTGTGATCCTGGAGGGTGACTTTTCTTTGGGAGAAGCAGGTGTATCTTCGATGATAATCCGCTGCTGGATTGAGCCTGTGGCTTGCCCGTCTTTATCCTAACACTTCTTCGAGCCTTAAAGTATAGAGGGGTGTCCCTCTTCCTCTTTCCTTTTGGCTTAGGTGGCGTGCTGAGGCCAGCTAATACAGCTGCTGCCTCTCGTGCCAGAATATCCACCTTTCTCTCCTTGGGTTTCACCTTTTCGGGGCTTCCTGTAGAAGCCTGTTTCTGCAATTTCGGGCTTCCTGTAGAAGCCTCTGTCTCTGTTTTCGGGCTTCCTGTAGAAGCCTGTTTCTCAGTGATTTTTGGGCTCCCTGTAGAAGCCTTGGTCTTTGCTTTTGGGCTTCCTGTAGAAGCCTGCTTCTCAATGATCTTCGGGCTTCCTGTAGAAGCCTTTGTTTTTGTTTTTGGGCTTCCTGTAGAAGCCTTTTCCTTAATGATTTTCGGGCTTCCTGTAGAAGCCTGAGTTTGTGTTTTCGGGCTTCCTGTAGAAGCCTGTTTTTGCTTTCCTGTAGACACAGGTGTCTCCACTTCCGCTTGCTTGCTTGCCTGAGTTTTGCTTTTTGCTTTGGGTGCAGGTGCTGTTGAGGTACTTGGGCTGACGTGGACCACCTCAGCTTTGTCCATTCTGCTCTTCATCCTCTTTTCCCTTGCTGACAGGATAGGTGTGCCACCCTCATGCTTCTTCCTCTGTTCTCCCTTCTGTACTGTTGTCGGGGTCTCTTGGCCTTCTTCTCTCTGTTCCTCGGCCACTGCTTCGTGTTCCTCACTGCTGGAGGAACCCGTTTCTTCGATCAACATTTTGATGTCCCCATCTTTTGTTAAATTCCGGAAGGATTCCCATGAGAGGGGGACCTTATATGAGTGCAATGCATCTTCCACAAGAAGCTTGATCAGCCCATGGTGGGTTATCTGATCTGGTATACCCTCTTTCAGCTTTGTAGCACATTCCATTAGAGACTGCAGGAGGTAATAAGGGATGCTCAGTTTTTGTTCTACAGGAAGGTCAATTCGGTGCCTCAACTCAGTGAGCAGCCGAAAGTGATATGCATACACGATGCTGAAACGACCTTCACAAGTGATATATTTCATTATTTTCAAACTGACTTCGTTCCAAGGTGGTGACAGGCTCGTTCTTCGCACCCCGTTTTTGTCCTCCGAGAATTCTTCCTCAGGTGGAAAGAATTCCTTCTTTGCCTGCTGACTCAGCTTTCTCTCCTCTTTATCCCACGACAGACCCATAGGAAGTTCTGTGATCCGACTGATATGTTCTGGGGTGAGTTTGAGGCTTAGACCTCTAAAGTTCACCGTGGCCAGTGTCTGAGATTTAGGCTTCAGAGCCTGCAAGAATTCTTCGGCCACTTCATCATCGTAACCCTGCAGCTTATCACAAAAAGGCATCCATTGTGCTCTGGTGAAGAGCTCTACCACTGCCGGGTTTCTCCTTAGTTTAGTTGAATCAGTGGGTTCCCGTCATATAAACCCACCCGGCATGATGAACACGGTCAGTTTAATTAAAGGTGGCAAATGCAACAGAGATTTGGTCTAGGGAGACAGAGCATGCACATACAAAATTCAACACAGTCTACTTATACCGACATCCTGTAGAACAATAGCATAGGCACAGCAAACAACAATTCCACCAATCTCTTTATGACCCGACTGTGGACGATGGTCTTGCCACTTCTATTAACCAGTCACATTAAGAGTTCAGGGTTACCTCTTTAATTGGCCACCTTTTTTCGTGAGGCACCCGCTTTCCTGTAGATGACTGTGTTCCTGTAGACTGCGTTCCTGTAGAACTGCGCTCCTGTAGAACTGCGTTCCTGTAGACTGCGTTCCTGTAGAACTGCGCTCCTGTAGAACTGCGTTCCTGTAGAAGCAGTGCGCAATTCTCGGGGAGGACTGTAGTTGGCCCGAGCTCGAAGTGTGCTTTACCGGCGTTCTGGTAGCCAACAGCTCGGTGTATCAAAGTGCAGAGGAGATCATAATAGCCACCCGAGTTTGAAGTGTTGGATTATGAATGCATGCGCATGATCTAGCTGATTAGATTTTGAATCGGCGCAATCCGTGGCGCGGGGGATGAGCTGTCCCCGCCGGACCGTTGGGCGATGTCATCCATCATTCGCCTGCGTATTCACTTGCTGCCACATTCATTCCCACAGATTTGCCGCCGTCTTTTCCTGTTAAACTCATGCTTCTGACGAGAGTGTTCTCACGTGCGTGCAGTTCATTCTCTCTGTCGTGGCCGCCACCCAAACATCCAATTACACTTTAACTAGCCGACGTGGCCAGTCGACTGGCCATATGGCCGCTCAACCATTCAATTTTACGCCATGCAAACAATTTCAAAGTAAGATTCATGCGATTTGATGGAAGGAAGGGTTGAGACACTTACCTGCGTGGCTGCACACGATTTTTCAGTTCCTGGACGATGGTGAGTGGATCTACCTGCTGCATGCGACTTACACAGACCCGGAGGCTCGTGGTTACAGGCTGCCGACGATGGAGTGGATGGTTTGCTTGCATGCACCCACGCTTCATTTCAGATGGCGGTGCTGTGAATGGTATCCACTCGAGCAGGTTGGACTGTTACAGGATTCCCGCGAGGGGTCTCGTAACAGTTCTTTCTCCTTGGGTGCATGCTGCACGACGGAGGTTCTGGCGTTTCAATCACGTGCCCGGAGCTTTTCGATGCCTGCGGTATGAGATCCAGCCTTTGTTTGACTTTGAATATTGCTTTCCCGCGAGAACTCATCGATCTTCTTGGTTTGTGCAGGGAACTTGGTCGCATGTCGACAAGGATGGTGGAGCAAGGTGACAGCAATGTGCAGGGGTGCCAACAGAGGCTTGCATGCATCCAAACCAATCCATAGTCGCGAAATCTATTTTTAAGATGAATTCTGGCCATCCAAAACTCCTACAGGAAGTTTCCTGTAGAACACAGAGCGTCCTGTAGAAAGTTCGGCCTTCCTGTAGAAAGTCTGCACTTTCCTGTAGAAAATCCGCGCCTTCCTGTAGAAAGACTGCGCCTTCCTGTAGAAAGACAACATCTTCCTGTAGAAGATTCAAACCATGATAAAATTGCACATACCTTAAAAAAACATGGGTACTCTTGGAGGAGGTGCTTGTGAGCATGATAAGGACCCTTGGCTTTGAGTTGAAGGGCTTCCTCTTCTCCATAGAGCATCTGCAACCTGCATGCAATTTTTACCATATTTTGCTTATTGTGTTTTCTTTTTTTCTTTTTTTTTTCCTTTTTTTTTTGAAAGATAACAGGGGCGCCTCAAAGAGGTTTTCACCCGTGCCATCTGCCCTGAGCGCCTCAGAGAGGTTTTCACTCAAGGATCTTTTCACCTTTTCTCTTTTTTTTTTGAAAGACAATAGGGGCGCCTCAATGAGATTTTCACCCCTACTACCTGCCTTGGGCGCCTCAGAGAGGTTTTCACCCAAGGATCTTTATTTACTTTTTTTCTTTTTTTTTTTTTTTTTTTTTTTTTTTTTTTTCATTTTTTTTTCAGGGTATGCCAAAAGCAGAGGCAGAACCCTTCTCTATGACCAATACAGATTTCTCCATAGTTTTGATGAACTCTTGTCTTGAGAGAGGTCTCCTGTAGATCTTCAAACGATGCCCATTGACAAGCATGGGAATGGCCTCCTCATCAATGGTTCGAATGAGGACAGATCCATTGTCATGGCATTTCTCCACTGCATATGGTCCTAGCCATCTGGTTCTCAGCTTCCCCTTGAAATCTTTATATCTTGAGTCATACAACAAAGCCCAATCTCCCGGCTGAAATTGCTTGTCATGGAGATGTTGGTCATGCCACACCTTTCTCTGAAGTTGAACCACTTCTGAGTGAAGGAGGGCCTGCATTCGGTGCTCATCCAGGCCATTCAGCTGCAGCAGCCTTTCTTGTTGTGCATGGCTGAGATCTAGATCCAGCTGAGCTGCCATCCTCAAAGTGTTGTATTCAAACTCAATGGACAACAAAGCTCTCTTCCCATAGACCAGCTCATATGGTGTGAAGCCAGTGGTGGTCTTCCAAGTGGTGTTGTAAGCCCATGTGGCTTCAACCAGGCGATCTGCCCAGTCCTTTCTGCTGCTGCTCACCACCTTAGTCAAGATCCCTTCTAATGCTCTATTGGTGACTTCCACCTGCCCATTTGCTTGAGGGTGATAAGGGGTGGAAGTCCTATGCTTGATCTTGTGATGAGCTAGGAGATCTTCAACCAGGTTGGAGGTGAACTGGCTCCCTTGATCGGTGACCAGCTCTCTTGGATAACCAAACTTATAGAAGATGTTCTCTCTTAGGAACTCGGCCACCTTTTCTTCTGTTGCTGCTTTGATTGCTTTGGTCTCTGCCCACTCTGTCAAATAGTCAGTACACACAATGATGTAAGTCCTTTGCCTCGAAGAGGGGTTGATTGGGCCCACAAAGTCCATGCCCCACTTCTCAAATGGCTCAAGAGTCACTTGAGGTTGGAGAGGCATCTCATCCCTTTGGGTCGGTTTCCCCATTCTTTGGCATTGGTCACACTATCTGACATATTTTCTGACATCTTGATGAAGTGTGGGCCAATAGTAGCATGCCTGCAGGATCTTGAAGGCAGTTCTCTTTGCTGCAAAATGCCCTCCACAAGGCCCATCATGACAAGTGAGGAGGATATCAAAGACTTCCTCCTCCCTTACACAACGCCTTAGGATCTGATCGGGGCCAAGCTTGAACAGATTGCCCCCGATCCAAGTGAATGAGGCACTTTTTCTGATGATTCTGCTCTTCTCTCTGGAGGACAGGTGTGGAGGGAACTGTGATGAAACAAGATAGTTTGCTATATCAGCAAACCATGGAGAGAGTACTGAAATAGCAAACAGATGTTCATCAGGCATCTGGTCGTCCACTGTTCCATCCTCATCTGCAGACAAATCCAATGTAGATAAAAAGTCAGCAACTACATTTTCTCTACCTGGTTTATCAACAATGGTCAAATCAAACTGCTGCAATAAAAGTAACCATCTAATAATACGAGCATTCACATCTGGTTTATTCATTAAATATCTAATAGCAGCATGGTCAGTATGTACAAAGGTCTGGTAACCAGTAATATAATGTCGGAACTTGTTCAATGCATGGACCACAACCAAGAATTCTTTCTCGGTTACAGTGTAATTCAGCTCAGCTTTGGACAAGTTTTTGCTAACAAAGTAAATGGCATATGGAAGTTTCTGCTCAACTTGTCCTAAAGCTGCACCTATGGCTTTGTTCGAGGCATCAGTGTGGATGTGGAAAGGTAGGGCCCAGTTTGGACCTCTCAGGATTGGGGCTGACACCAACTTGTCCTTCAACTCATTTAAAGCCCTCTGACAATCGTCAGTCCAATTAAACTCCACATCTTTTGCCAACAGGCCAAACAATGGCGAGGCTAGCTTGCTGAAATCTTTAATGAATCTCCGGTAGTATCCTGCTAATCCCAAGAAACTCCGGACATCCCTAACCTTTTGAGGAGGTGGAACACTTTTGATGAGAGCAATTTTGTTAGGATCCACCTGCAATCCTTGGCAAGAAATGGTATGGCCTAGCACGGTCCCTTCAGTCATTAGGAATTCACATTTCTTAGGACTAAGGGACAAGTTCATCTCGGTGCATTTGGTTAGGAATTTTCCTAGGTTGGACAATGCTTCCTGGAAGTTGGCCCCATAAGGAGTAAAGTCATCCATATAGATTTCTACTGCATCATGGACCAGCTCCGAGAAGATGCTCAAGACAGCTCTCTGAAAGGTAGCAGGAGCATTGCATTGCCCAAAGGGAAGGACTCGATAGGCAAAGGTACCCCAAGGACAAGTGAAGGTGGTCTTATCTTGGTCTTCCGGGATGATTTGGATTTGGTTGTACCCGCTAAACCCATCCAGGAAATAGAAGAACTTCTTTCCTGCCAGTCCATCCAACACTTGATCTATGAAAGGTAGAGGGAAATGGTCCTTCTTGGTAGCTTTGTTCAGTTCTCGGTAGTCCACACAGATTCTCCATTTCCCATTTTTCTTGGGAACCAACACTAGAGGGGACACCCATTCACTATCTGAGATGGGGTAAATGAATCCGGCATCCAACAGTTTTTGCAATTCTTCCTTAACAATGTCCTTAAGGGCTGGATTCATTCTCCTCTGAGGTTGCCTAACTGGTTTACAATCCTCTTTGATGTATATATGATGGGTACAGACCGAAGGATGGACTCCTTTCATCTCCTTATAGCTCCAAGCAAAAGCATCTAGGTGGTTGGCCAACAGACTACACAGCTCCTTTTCCTGGGAAGGAGATAGGGAGGAGCTGATCTTCAATGTTTTCTCAGAGCCGAACTCCACATTCTTGACTCTGGGAGCAACAGGGTTGGTTGTACAAAGATCCACTAAGGTGCTAGCTTGGGCGTCCTCCACCAACTTCTCTAAGGGTAGTGCACTGGAAGGTGGATTCTGAATCAAGGTCTCGATCAAGTCATCCTCGGTTGGGGGGTCTCTTCTAGTGGTATCTAAGGTGCACAAAGGTGCTGAGTACACCTCGTCTTCCTCTCCTTCTTCCAACCAGAGTGGTAAGTCATGCTCTAAGGAGGGTTGGGCGGGAGGGTATAGGACTAGCTGCTTGGACATGGGACCATTTTTGATGGTCATGTTTCCTGCACGACAACTTATGTAAGCATCTGCAGTAGCTAACCAAGGCCTTCCCAGAATGAGAGGATATCCAGTAAGCTTGGCCTTTGGTTGCAGAACCAGGAAGTCTGCAGGGTATTCCCAAGAGTCAATAGAGACCAAGACATCCTCCACAATCCCTTCGGGAGTCACGGTGGAGCAATCTGCTAATTGCAGTACTGTCAAGGTCTTCCTCAAGGAACCCTGAAGATTAAGCTTAAGCATGGTATCCCTGGTCATCACATTAATGGCAGCCCCCAGATCAATCAAGGTGTGAGGTATAATGGTGCCATTGATGTGAACATCTACTACAGGACTTCCAGGATCTAGGTACTTTGGGCAGATGACTTGTCCTAGCATAAGGTCAGACAGTTGTCCTATGACATTGATAGTTGAGGCATCTTTCTTCCGTCTGCCTGGGTGTTTGAAACACTTTTCCTTAACCAGCTTATTGTATATTGGCACATCCTTGATGGCTTGGAGAAGTGGTATTTTTACACACAACTGCTTGAGCTCACCCAGAAGCTCATCCTCCTCTGGGTTGGGTTGTGTGGTGGCTGTTAGTCTCTCAGGAAAGGGTGGAATAACCTTTGGTTCACTTTCCTGTTTATCCTCCTCATCCTCTGGGGGAGGAGGTTGGCGATCTGGTAGAGTCTTTCCAGATCGAAGATTGATCTCCTGGATCTCCACAGCATAGGTAGGGCATGAGGTTTCCCCAGTGTATACCTGCTGGGCCTGTCTATTGTTGGGGTTCGGGTTCGGTTGAGCAGGCATTTGAGGTTGCCTTGGAGGAGCAGGAGGTAATGGCTGAGGTTGAACTGGTGGTGGAGGCAAGATAGCAGGAGGAGTGTTGTATTGGGGCCTCCACCCCGACTGAGGTGCATTCCATTGAGGCTGTGGCTGGGTATGTGAGTGATATGAATGAGAAGTAGGTTGAGAGGGGTACTGAGGTGGATAAGACCATGGAGGAGGCATGGACCATGAAGGATGAGCAGGGGGACCCCAGGAAGGCATAGGAGTCGATTGGTTGGGGCTGTAATAAGCTTGAGATGCCCCTTGCATCCCCTGCTGATAAGGTCTAGATCCCTATGGCCTCCTTTGGTTGAGGTAATAGAGAGGCTCTGTGGGAGCTTCTGTCCCTTGGTACATGGCTTTAAACCCAGGTAAGGTTGGACACTGATTTGTGGGATGGTCCTCCTCACAAATGAAAAACACTTCAACCGAATGCAATGGACATTCGTTCTTAGGGTGCCTCCTTGTGCACCTAGGGCAGAAGACAGCCAAGGCTCTCTCAGCCTCTTCTTTCTTTTGCTGAATCCTGAATGTGTCAAGCTGCATGGCAATGATTTGTCTCACCTCACTCTTAAGATCTTCTAATTGATTTGCAAGTTCGTGTTTGGAGAAAGGGACAGTAGTTGAGAGGTGGTTTCCTCTACCTCGTTTCCAAGCTGCCCTGGAGTGGTTTCTAATCATTTTCTTGATGTCCTCATAAGGCAGTTGGTAAATGTCCCCCCCAGCTAACATGTGCAGGGTATCTAAGAGGTCTTCAGGGACTCCTCGGAGAAGGACCAACTTGAGGGATTCAGGGTCAAGTGTGCACCTCGCCCGCTTATAGCTTAGTTGGAACCTCTCCTCATAATCCTCTAAGGACTCATCATTTCCCATGATCATCCGAAAGATTTCCACCTTTGTTTCCTTGGACCTACAGTAGTCCCCATACTTGGTGTTGAAAGCTTGCTGCATTTGAGCCCAGGTGGTGATACTATTCCCAGGTAAGCCCATGAACCAGCGTAGTGCTGCATCCTTGAGAGTGGAAGGGAAAAGTTTCAACTTTTGCTCATCTTCAGTATAGTCATAGGTTCAACAAAGGACAGCAAACTCAAACAGGAAGGTGTCTGGATCTTCAGTGGTCAGCCCATGGAAGTGAGGTAAGGCAGAGGGGCTAATGTTCTTCATTTTCATCTCTCCATTGGTCTCTCGGATGGGGAAGGCACCTTCTATTCTCTCATCTTCTCTTCTATTGTCAGCCATAGCTTCAGATGGATTGGTCTCTAACTCTTCTTCTACTATAGGGTCTTTGGATATCTCAGGTTGTTCACCTATACGTTCTTCTGGGTCATTGTCACCAAAGAAGAGAGAAGGGTGACTCAGTGATGTGGTGGGGGTGTTTGGTAGGAATTTGCCTGATCTATCTTGGTTCCTACGAGGCATGAAATGGAAAAGACTTTCTTTTTCTTTTTGCTTGCTTTTGCTTTGATTTTCTTTTGGTACCTGCAAAACTAAGACAGATTGATCTACAACTATGAAAGATGCAAAATTAACTGAAAGCAGGAAAGAACTAATCTACTTTGCTCAAATGAAATTGCAGAAAGGAAATGCTAGTCTACGCTTGCAGAAAGTAAATGCTAATCTATGAAAGCAGGAAATGCTAATCTATGAAAGCAGGAAATGCTAATCTATGAATGCAGGAAATGCTAATCTATGAAAGCAGGAAATGCTAATCTACTTTTGCAGAATGGAAATGAAGTAAACTACTCAGCAGAAGGCAAGAGTAAGGAAATAGAAGAAAAGCAACAATTACTAATACTCTGACGCTTCCCCGGCAACGGCGCCAAAAAGATGGTGAGCTCCAGTATTGTAGCAACAATGCTACAACTCCTGGAGCTTCCTGTCTCTTAATTTTATCAACCCGGTAGTTCGTACAAACTTGGAAGCGACGGTGCTGTATGCACAAGTACTAGCTCTTGTCGCAGCTGTCACTTGGTCAGCTGGCACAAGTCCGCTAGGGCTCAAGCCAACTTCTATAGGCTCACAGAAGAAGCTTTATCAATGATGGACGAAAGCTAACTCAAAGGATACTAGTCTAATTGCAGAAGGAAACTGAAAACCAATAAAGCATGGAAACCCTAGGAAACCCTAATTTGACTAACTAGACCCTAACTATGCAAAACTGTGAATGAAACAACTACCAATAGTGCCATTACTTGCAGTGAACTGAAATACATGCATCTAAGCTACTTGCATCTGAAAAATCATGTTTTTGTACTTTTTCATTAAGTGGTTGGATTTATTGTGATGATGCTTTTGATTAGGGTTTGGTTGTGCAGGAGTGGTTGGAATGGAAGGAAAGCATGGGCAAGGTCAGGATGGCTAAGGGAGGTCCCAGAGGGTCTCCAGCATCAGTCCACAGAAGCCTACCATGTTCGGATGCTCAGCAACCGAGTTTGCAGGTTTCTACAGGAAGTCTGCAGGGGATCCTACAGGAAACTCAGGGGTTTCTACAGGAAGTCTGTGCAATTCTACAGGATGATTAGCCGTGGAGGTTTTGGAAGATGGTGAAGTGTTGAAGAGGTGTGGAAAGATAGGTGAGATGGAGATGGAGCTCGTGATGGCTTAGGAGCAGAGAAATCAGATGGAGGGAGAGTGTATGCAGTGGTTGGATGGTTGGAAGGATGGGATCAGCGAAAGTTGGAGTAAATAGAGCTAAGTGAATAATGGAATGAGTTGGAGGGTAAATGAGCTGGACAGAGGTAGAGCAGGGATTGAGGAGAGATCAAGAAGAAGAAGAAGAAAGTGGAGGGATAAGGAGCAGTGTAAATGAAACAAATGACTTGTGCACCAAAACGAGAAATTCATTAACCTATGATAACTGTGCCATGAAACCTATGAACAGCAATGGAAAACCAAGAAATGAAACTTATGCGTGGAAGTGGAATGTAGAAGTGTGCTTCAATGTCAAAAATGCATGGATGGATCTTCAACAAAAATGTCTATGTTGCAGCTTGCATGGAAGTGAGAAGAAATGCGTTTCTTTTTGGTGGTTGGTTATGGACTGCACCCCAATCCCTAAGAGAGATGGCAGTGAGCCTTCACAACCTTTTTGCTGGAGCTCCAATGATTTATAACTATCCTCCTATTGAACTTAAGCAACTGAAACAAATTCACCATAAACTAATCCTATCTAAGCTCATGAAGAAGGCTAAGTTAACAAACTGTAAATTCGAATTGCATGTGAAAGTAAACAAACTCAAAGTGCTGGAACGAAATGCAAACACATTACAACACCGAGGAGATCTATTGCTCTCAGGTTGGGCCCTAACCTGAGAGCTATAGCTCCCTTAGAAACTCAGAATGAAACCAAAATCTGAGTGCCTTTATTCATAAACGAAAGTCTGATGACATGCCAAAATGGCTTACAAAACCGAGCTGTAGCTCATACTTCCAAATTACAAGAATAATACCAAGGTTCAAAAAGCTCCTATCCAAGGCTACAGCCTCAGTATTTATGAAAAAACGATGATCCAACAGGTGTCCTTGATTTTAGGAGCTTGACTGTCCAATTGAAGTTTAAACTGCTGATCCTGTAGGACAGTCATAATTGCTGTTCCTGTAGAACAGTTATAACTGTTGTTCCTGTAGAACAGCTGGTTGCTTCTAAGCTCGGTGGGGAGATGGATTGGAGCTCGGAGCTATGGTGGGAATCACGAGGAAGGTCCCCAAGACCGTGGACATCCTCTCCTAAAAACCAGCAGTGCCACCTCATTGTCTCCTTGTCTCCTTTCTCGTTGTCTTTTCTCCCTTTAAATGCCAAAAACCTGAAAGCATCATGCATTAGTCACGTAGATAGAATGTCTACCCTTCTTCCTACAAACAACACGAATAAACCAAGAAATGAATGCATAAGCAATAAAAAATTAATGGTTTGAGCAGAGCAAGTAGGCCAAATGAGCCCAAATTGTACCAACAATTGGGGCTCATCAGTTATCAAGAAGGTTGTGATTCATCAAAAGATAAGGATCTCTAAATAACTTCAAATGAAGAAGAAGTTAAGAGTCACATATGGACATTCATTAGATGCAACAAAAATTCATTTGAAGAATCCAAGAGGGCGATGAATCAACTCAAGCATGTTCATTTCAACATTTTAGATAACTACCAAATAAATAAAGAAATGAAGAAATTAAAGAAAAAAAAATTACCGTAGACTTATATTATTAATATTTTTTTTTTCTCTGCAAATACTAAATTCTATTAACTGTAAGGCAAAATATTTTTACATAGTGTCGAGGCTTGGAAGCGCTCAACAAAACAGAACTACCCCATTACAAATAGAAGCTAGGGAAACCAGTTACAAAGATTAAGAAACCAGATAAAAGACATAAAGAGAGACATGTTTTGCCGAGAAGGAGAATTGAGCCAGCACAAAAACACAAAATCATTGCAAACCAGCACATAATGTGTCACCAAATCCGTAGCTGGAAGCCAAAAACAGTAGGACATTATCACTGAACCTTAACCATGAGCCTGAAACAGTAGCCGAAACAGAAAAAGGAGGCAAACCCAGGTGGCGCTACTCCTCCTTTGCCGTGCCATGGTTCTTCTTCTCAGCCAGACCTGCACCACCAGTCCTCAGACCTTCATTTCCGCCCAAGTCACTGCCAGGGATTGCCATGGCATGGCTTGCTTCACCATGAGTCCCTTCCTCAGTAGCAAGTCCTGTATCTTCAAGGGGAGGAAGATTTTTGAGAAAATCCTCCTGTTCAGATTTCTCATTTTTCCAATTCTTCAAGCTGTCTTTGTCCGTGGAATGCTCACAGCTTTAGGAAGGATCTATTGGAAATAATACTAAGAGGGGGGGGTGAATCAGTATTATCACATTAATAACATTTTTCATTTCCAAACTCTGATTCATATATGCTACTTCCACAAGTTCTTATGATTATGTTAATTGATCTTCAATGAGTGCGTTAGAACATTATCAACCATATTATTAGTTAACAGATGCAGTAATAGAGAATAGATCATCACACATAAGGCACACACATGAACACCATGATATAATGTGGCAACCTAATGCGGGAGAAAAACCACCTACTGCAAGTCATCTCAATCTTCTTCTTAATAAGAAAATCCTTTTACAATATTTGTACTAGTACAGTCTTATACCAGTACGGGTGCTACAACCCCCTTTGCTCTTGTACTAGCTGATCCATTTACTAGTACGCAGGCTGCTACCTGCTACAATGCTCCAAAGATCTCCCTTAGCTTTTGTACTAGCTTAGATACTAGTACGTAGGTGCTGGGCTACAATCTTCTCTCCTCCAGGTACCACGTTTCATCAATTTTCAGACTGGATACACTGAAGCACAACACATAATCTGAAAGGCCACATTTCATCCAATTTTCATACTAGACCCAACAACAACTTTGAAGCTCATAATAAAACAACCTTCTGAATCACCCAATCACCAAATCTATACATATACAATGATATTATGAGAGTTATCAACCAGATCTAGTACATCAGATCACATGAAGATAAGTCATTTTAAACCGATCCATTCATCCAACAAAACTGAAGTTAATCATAATCATTCACTCAATCACTGCTGTTATCTGAACATAATACCAGAACCAAACATCACTTCAACAACCCAGATCATAAAAATGATAAACAGAGATTTTAAGAGAAGTAAGCAGCTTCACCCATGTACTGCTTGCTTACGTAAGCACCCTGCTCCACTGCTCGCCTGCTTACAGTACGCACCCTCCTCAACTACTCGCCTGCTTACAGTATGCACCCTGCTCAAATGCTCGCTTGCTTTCGTACACACCCTGCTCAACTGCTCGCCTGCTTACGTACGCACTGTAGTCAACTACTCACTTGCGTACCTCGCTCTGAGTCCATTGGACTGCCTGCGGACCTCCGCACTTGCAACCGTTTTGTGCTTGCGTACCGGCGCACCTAAAACGCTTCGTTCCTGCGTATGTACGCACTTTTCTTTTACTGTACCTGCGTACCTCCGGGCATAGATGATTTCAAGACTTAAAGAATAACCCAGACAGTCAGATCTACAGATCTGATCATGCGCCAAAGAGATCTCAATCCATCAGTAGATTCGCCTTATTTAGATCTAGACATTATTCCCAAGAGATCATAATATTTCAGATCTAGCTCTCATAAGATGTTCAACCCAAGCACATGCAAAGCCAAATGATCTCCTTTGCTTTATATAGGAAAGCTCTTCCTTAAATCATGGATTAATACCACGGGCCAACACCATAATAACACAAATACCGTCGACTAAATACCAAGGGTAAAACATAAGAAACCCCACATGTGAATTTCTTTGCCTTGAAATGTGTGCACTGGGGGTACGCACCTCCTGAACGGCTGACCTGCGTATCTGGCCGCGGTCCCTTCACGGTGTACCTACAGGTACGCACTTTCTGTAAGGTGTACCTGCGTACCCCTTATTTTCTTCAATATTTGATAGCTGATCATCAACCTCTGCTGCTGGCTTGAAGTACAGTGATCTATCACCTGAAAGGGTTGCCATCAAGGACAACACTTTAGCCATAATACCAACAATCTCCCCCTTTGGACTTGATGGTAAAGCTTACTAAGAACTTTCCATTTGATTCCTTTGAGTTGTCCTGCATCTATGTATTGTGTCACATATGATATCTCTTTTGTAGATTCATCTGAATGTATATAAGTGAGATGATCTTCTATGAGAGGGTTGCCATCAAGTACAACACATGCATCATAATGCCAACAATCTCCCCCTTTGGACTTGATGGCAACAACACCAAATCACTCTCCCCCTTTGACATCAAGGGCAAAGGGGTATGCTCCCCCTAAGAACATGCTCCCCTTGACTATAAACCAGATCTGCTGAAGTCTCTGAATGAGCTCCCCCTTTGTATATGCCATGGTGCTCCAATCTGATAATGGTCTTTCTGAGAACAAGCTGAGATGTCTGCTCTGCTATATAGTGATGTTCATGCTCAAGCTCCCCCTGACTGTAAGCAAGGTCTGCAAAAAGATGTTCTACAAGAAGAACATGACTCTATATATCATAAATGACCTTCCTATCACCAAAAGACTCAATGCATACATTCATCACAATGGTGATACATCAAAAGTTTACATATGATATCATTCATCCCAGGCATAGTGGGGAAACAAAGGCCGTTACATGACCTGAAGAGGTAACTACAAAAGAGACACACTATTACATAAAGAGTAAAGACTAATCACCCAAGGTAAACATTAGTAACAACACTGTATGATCTGCTTCATAGTATCTGTCAACAGTAAGGTACTTCTACATCAACTCATTCATAACCATCTTGATCTGCATGAACCAAGAGCCATCAAAAGGAAGCATCTGCATCAATCAACATATGTAAGATCTCATCATCATCATGTCTCCAACAATGCAACTTTGAATAATCATCCAGCCAACAATCCTCATCCATATATGTGCTAAGAATAATAAAGACTCCATGCAAGAATCATCTGATCCAAGAACCATGTGAACAACTCATAACCATAGCAAGATGAATCATAAGCATCATCACCAAGGACCATAATGCCAACAATGCATTAAGAACATATGCTCCCCCTAAACTGGTGTCATCTGTCAGATCTGATCAATAAGAAGAGTCAGCCAATAAATGCTTTAAGACAGGTACGCAGTTTTTCTTTATCTGTCCTGCGTAGCCACGCACTTCACCTTCAGCTCCCCTGCGTACAACCGCAGAGATCATTCTGCAGCACTGCGTATATACGCAGATAGTCTTCTATTACAGTGCATACCCACGCACCTGTTCCATCAGTTGCACCGCGTACCGCATGCATCTTTTCTTCTATCGCGTCGCGTACTTCTGTCTACCTCCGCAGGTTATCCTTCTATCGTGCCGCGTACCTCTGATCTTGCTACGCACCTCTTCTTCTGTTTCTCCGCATCCGTCCGCATGTCCTCTTCTGATAAGCCACGTACCTCCGCACAGGGACTGTGCCTTCACTTGCGTACATCCGCACCCAGTCTTACGCTCTGCTGCGTACGCCCGCACTTTCACAGTTAATGATCTGTGTACTTCTGATTAGGGCCAAATTAACAGTCCTCCTTTGTGCTACTGACAGTCAGATTCCCAGATCTGATAGATTCACTTCCAACTTCACTTGCCTACTGCCTTCAAACAAGCATATACGCAATTGTGCAGTATCCAACTCGCGTATATATGCGACTTCCTTTTATGAAGTTTGCATATGAGATTCAAGAACCTGAAGTTTTGTACTTTCAGCTCCCTCTGATTCTGGTATGTTTGTACATTGTGCTGTGCCACCTTTTTCTGACTGTACTTCCTTTTTCTTCCATATCTTCAAGCGTGATGATGACATTTTCTCCTTGTGATATGGTGCCCACACTTTGTTCCTGCATTACTTAGCTATATGTCCAAGCTTGTTACATGCATAACATCTTACATGTTTCATATTCCTCCTGTAACAATTAGAAGCTTTGTGACCAAACATATTGCAAGCAAAGCAATATCCATAAAAATACCTTGATTGAGATGACTTGTCTGCATAATGGTCTTGAACTCTTCTTCTTCTACATCTAGCTGCAACATGTCCAAGATTATGACATACATAACATTCAACATTATTCATAGGAGGAGTAAAGGATTTTATTTGAGGAATCTCTTTCCTTGGTTGATGATGAGATTGATCTTTCATTTCTTCATTGATCACTTTAGATTTCTCTTTAGAATTCCTTGCCTCACCTTGTGAACTAGATTCACCTTCAACAGATTCATGGAAACGAAGACCAGTCTTTATAGCAGGAGACCTTTGACTACTAAGAATATCATCCAAGACTTTAGAACTACCTTGAAATCGTAAAAGCTTATCCTTTTCTTCTAATTTACCTTTCAAGATATTTACCTCAACCTGAAGTTGTGCTTCCTTTTCAAGAGATTGCTTTTTCAAATCTTCTTCAGCTTTCCTTCCTTCTTCCATTTGTTCCTTTAGTTTAAGAATCTCCTTTTCTTGTTCTTCATTCAGATCCTGCTGCATTTGACGAACTCTAAAGGCACTTTCCAGCTGGGATTTTAAGCTGATGACTTCGTTGTCTTGTTTTTCAATTGCTTGGTGTAGGTCTTCATTCTGCTTCTTTGATTCTTCAAGTTCTTCCTTTAGTGAGAGGATTGTGGCTTCAAGACTTTCATAATAACTGGATCGATCTCTGAGCTCCTTGATTGTTGTGTTCTTTTCAATGACTTCATTTCTTAGAGATGTCACTTCATCCTGCAACTTTTGATACCTTTCCTTGCATAACTTGAGGGCACCACTCTTTACATCAAAATGTTTTTCTTGTTCAATAATTTTGTTTGTCAGCCTGTTAAATTCTGCCTCTATTTGACATCTTTCTTGCTCACCCATAAGAGCAAGTTCAGTAGTCTCACTATCACTTTCATCTCTTTCATAGGGAAATATAGCTGGAACATTAGAGGATAACACATTCATACCTGATAATGATTCTAAATCTGATTCTGAATCTGAAGAGCTTCTTATACCTAATCCCCAATCGATTCTCCCACTGTCATAGTTCTTCTGAGATGTCTTCTTCTTCTTATGAGCTTTCTTCTTAAGCCTCTTTCCCATTGTTCCACGGATCTCCTTCAAGCGATCAAGCTTCTATCAAAGGACCTGCTCTGATTCCAATTGTTGGAAATAATACTGAGAGGGGGGGGGTGAATCAATATTATCACATTAATAACATTTTTCATTTCCAAACTCTGAATGCTACTTCCACAACTTCTTATGATTATGTTAATTGATATTCAATGAGTGCATTAGAAGATTATCAACCATATTATTAGTTAACAGATGCAGTAATAGAGAATAGATCATCACACATAAGGCACACACATGAACACCATGATATAAGGTGGAAACCCAATGCGGGAGAAAAACCACCTGCTGCAAGTCATCTCAATCTTCTTCTTAATAAGAAAATCCTTTTACAATATTTGTACTGGTACAGTCTTATACCAGTACGGGAGCTACAACCCCCTTTGCTCTTGTACTAGCTGATCCATTTACTAGTACGTAGGCTGCTACCTGCTACAATGCTCCAAAGATCTTCCTTAGCTTTTGTACTAGCTTAGATACTAGTACGTAGGTGCTGGCCTACAATCTTCTCTCCTCCAGGTACCACGTTTCATCAATTTTCAGACTGGATACACTGAAGCACAACACATAATCTGAAATGCCACATTTCATCCAATTTTCATACTGGACCCAACAACAACTTTGAAGCTCATAATAAAACAACCTTCTGAATCACCCAATCACCAGATCTATACATATACAATGATATTATGAGAGTTATCAACTAGATCTAGTACATCAGATCACATGAAGATAAGTCATTTTAAACCGATCCATTCATCCAACAAAACTGAAGTTAATCATAATCATTCACTCAATCACTGCTGTTATCTGAACATAATACCATAACCAAACATCACTTCAACAACCCAGATCATAAAAATGATAAACAGAGATTTTAAGAGAAGTAAGCAGCTTCACCCATGTACTGCCTGCTTACGTAAGCACCCTGCTCAACTGCTCGCCTGCTTACAGTACGCACCCTGGTCAACTGCTCGCCTGCTTACAGTACGCACCCTGCTCAACTGCTCCCCTGCTTACGTACGCACTGTAGTCAACTGCTCACCTGCGTACCTCGCTCTGAGTCCATTGGACTGCCTGCGGACCTCCGCACCTGCAACCCTTCTGTGCCTGCGTACCGGCGCACCTGAAACGCTTCGTTCCTGCGTATGTACGCACTTTTCTTTCACTGTACCTGTGTACCTCCGGGCATAGATGATTTCAAGACTTAAAGAATAACCCAGACAGTCAGATCTACAGATCTGATCATGCGCCGAAGAGATCTCAATCCATCAGTAGATTCGCCTTATTTAGATCTAGACATTACTCCCAAGAGATCATAATATTTCAGATCTAGCTCTCATAAGATGTTCAACCCAAGCACACACAAAGCCAAATGATCTCCTTTGCTTTATATAGGAAAGCTCTTCCTTAAATCATGGATTAATACCACGGGCCGACACCATAATAACACAAATACCGTCGGCTAAATACCAAGGGTAAAACATAAGAAACCCCACATGTGAATTTCTTTTCCTTGAAATGTGTGCACTGGGGGTACGCACCTCCTGAACGGCTGACCTGCGTATCTGGCCGCGGTCCCTTCACAGTGTACCTGCGGGTACGCACTTTCTGTAAGGTGTACCTACGTACCCCTTATTTTCTTCAATATTTGATAGCTGATCATCAACCTCTGCTGCTGGCTTGAAGTACAGTGATCTATCACCTGAAAGGGTTGCCATCAAGGACAACACTTTAGCCATAATGCCAACAGGATCAGGGGCAATGCAGGCTAGAGGGCAGACCTGATTTTCCTCTTCTGAAAGAATAATGGTGACGTGAGGAGTAATAAGGGGCCTGTGCAAATTACTTTGAAATTTAAAGTGCATGGTTTGGAAGGCACTGTTCGGAATAGGCTTA
This sequence comes from Pinus tabuliformis, assembly GCA_031772625.1. Taxonomy (NCBI): domain Eukaryota; kingdom Viridiplantae; phylum Streptophyta; class Pinopsida; order Pinales; family Pinaceae; genus Pinus; species Pinus tabuliformis. The sequence continues at coordinate 370,562,228 of CM062811.1, read as the reverse complement.
CGACCAGAGCTTAAAGATGGCCCAGCTTCATGGACGGGGGAGGGATTGAAGGGTTACGGTGTAGTTTCCATAGCATGACCAGCTGGGGGATGCAAGCGGCTGTCACAATGCCCCCCTGAATGATGCCTCTTGTCCGAATGAACCATGATGACCGACAGGAGGTAGGGCACAAATAGATTATAGACAGGAGAGCCAACAGAACAGAGTCGGTTGAGGCGAGAGGGATGCCCAACAGAACTTGCAAACGACAACACAATACAACAGAACTTGCAGACAACAACACAATGCATGAATCCAGAACAGGGAAGAACTTACCCTTGATAGAGTTGGCTTGGAGCTCGCGGCGTTGAAGCAGAATCAGTCCATCACCAACAGCCTCCGCAAACCAGGTTCCGTTGCCGAGCGATTGAGCACAAGGCATGGTGAAAACGCTGTGGAGCAGCATGATTATAACGGACGGAATGTTGCGTCGATCAGCGCAGTGCATAAATGTGAATCTGCCAACCGATCTAGCATTAATAACTTTCCCCAGCTCGCATGAGTTTAAGTCCCAGGAGGCCACACTGCTCTGCACCAGGTAATACCGGACATTAATTCCTTGCATGGGAAACAGTAAGGGTGATGGTGCCACCCGCATTCGGGAGTATTTCTTCGATCTCAGGCATTTCCTTCTGCACAAGATTATTGAAGTCTAGGAGTTGAGATTCAGAAATTAAATTTGCGGGTGATCCAACATGTAAATGCCGCCCACATTCAACTCCCATATTAGCCAAGAGGTCCGCAACTTTGTTCCCGTCCCTCCGAATGTGTTTCAAGGAGACCGCTCTGTGGGAGGAAAACCAGCGCTCAATATGCAATAGCCGTTGTGCCATTCTCCAACTGTTACTGACCTTGGAGGAGGGGGAGCCCTGTAGAATTCTCGAGACCATTTGGATGATAATTTGAGAGTCTCCCTCTATTAAAAGAGGAAAGAGATTCCTATCTTGCGCTAAAAGTAGCCCCTGCCAAAGACCTTCTAACTCCGCTGAGTTATTGGTGTCCCACCCTTGTGAGCCTAAGAAGGTTATGATATGAGCTCCCTTGTGATCTCTGAAGATCCCTCCAAAGCCAGAATTCCCTGGGTTACCCTTTGATGCACCATCAAAGTTTAGCTTATACATGTTCATGGGGGGAGGGAACCATTTCGCCGTTGAGGGACCTCTCAGAGGCTTTGTTCCTTTGATCAGCTGTTCTTGCTTTCTGTGGAAGTTCCAATTATTCCATATTGATTGTTCCTGTGGGATAGTGGGGAAATCCTCTTGGTACCATGTCTTAAGAGATATGGTTTCTTCAATGTTTTGATTGATGGTTTTCCATATGTCATCCAGCGATTTGGAGTGATTTTTGAAAATTCTACCATTTCTCTCTTTCCATATGGCCCATATAACAAATCCTGGGATGAGCTTCCAGAGAAAGTTCAGGATCTTACTTTGAAAGGGGTGGGGGTCCCAGTTGCGTATTGTAGCAGTTATATCTCCATTGGCTCCTCCTTCTTTTTGACAACGGAAACTGATTTTTTGCCAGAGCTTGTGTGCCAACGGACAGTGATACATGAGGTGTTCAATGGTTTCCTCTTCCTTTTTACAGTTGGGGCATATGGAGGGTCCACAGAAGTTTCTTTTTCTCAGATTGTCCCATGTGAGAATCCTCTTGTGACAGAGGAGCCAAAGAAAGGTAGACACTTTCGGCCAGATGGAGGGATCCCAAATTTTTCTCCAGAGCGGGTCTAGCCTCATTTGTTCCTTGATAAGTATATTGTAGGCCTCTCTAGTGGAGTAGGTTCCCTTTTCTTCATATCCCCATCTAAGAATGTCTTTTTCCTCAGAATGTTGAATTTTCCTTTTTATTAATTCTGTATCCAGAATTTGTTGGTCTTGCCTCGTCCCCTGTCCTATGATCTGAGTCGCTTTGAGCCACTCTCTGTAATCTTGGTGTGAGGTGTTGCGCCAAAAATTCCTCACCGTGTTTTGGGGGTGCATATCCTGTTCCAGAGGTGCATTTGGTGGGAAAAGGTCCCTGAGTTTGGGCAACTGTTGCCAAGAGTCGTCCCAAAATCTGGCGTGATCACCATTCTTCACCTCCCAAAAGCTGTGCTGCTGTATGAGGTTCTTGTGCTGTTTGGCCGAGTTCCACATGATTGAGCCATTGCTGGTCTCTGATATTCTGATGAGTTCCTCCCTTGGACAATTTCCCACATATTTGGCTGTCCATAACAAGGCCCAAGGAGTGAGAGGTTCCGAAAGCCATTTCCACCAGATTCGAGCCCCCATAACGACATTGCTGTGAGAGGGGTCCCTTAATCCGATGCCGCCTCCTTTCTTTGGAAGACAAGCGGTTTCCCATTTAACAAGAGCCCACTTGCGCCGAAGTCCACTGCTACCCCAGAGAAACGATCTTTGGATAGTTTTGATTTCTTTAAGAACCCATTTGGGAGCCGCAAGGATGGAGAAGAGGTATAAAGGCATAGCTTGAAGGACAACTTTAATCAGGACAAGACGGCTAGCCATGTTAAGAGATCTGTGAGTCCAAGAGGAGAGCCGCATTTCTAGATTATCTAGGAGGGTTCTCCAGGAAGAGTGCTTTAAGCCAGAGGCTATGAGCAGAGCGCCTAGATACGAGGAGGGAAGTTTAGCAGAGGAGAAGCCTAGGATGTGTAAAATGGCTGACTAAGTGACTGAGGGAGTATGAAAGAAGAAGATTTGAGATTTGGAGTGATTGATGGAGGCATCAGAGGCTTCTGAGATGTCCGTCAAAAGAGTTTTGAGTTGTCTAGCCACTTGGACTAAGGGATGCCCAAAAAGCATATTATCATCAACAAATTCCTCATGGGTGAAAACAGGGGAGTTGTGAAAGGAGAGGCCTTTGAGACGGAAATATTGCTGAGCATGTCTGATACTTCACCCTAAACCCTCCACCATAATGACAAACAGGAAAGGGGAGAGGGGGTCTCCCTGCCTGATACCATGAGTAGGATGAAAGGTCGCAGAGGGTATGCCATTAATTAGAACAGAGAAGAATGAGGATGAGATGAGGCTCATAATCCATCGAACCCAGGAAGCATCAAAACCAAATGCTGTAAGAATATTTTCAATATACTTCCAACTTAGGCTGTCAAAAGCTTTTGAAAGATCTAGTTTGAGTAGCATACCTGGCTTCTTGGAGATCTTCAGAGAATGAATTATTTCATGAGTAAGGATGATCCCATCCGTGATCTGCCTTCCCTCAACATATCCGGATTGCTCAGGTGAGATGATGAGTGGAAGCAGGAGCTTGAGTCTGGAAGCTATAATTTTAGAAACAATCTTATAGATTATGTTGCAGAGTGCTATCGGCCTGTACTTGTCAGGCTTGCTTGGCTTATCCACCTTGGGGACCAGGGCTATGAATGTAGCATTTACCCCTGGAAACATCCATCGAAGAGAGCGAGACTCTTCAACCACCTGCCAGACCTCCATCTTGATAAGGTCCCAAAAATTATGGAAGAAATTAGAGGTGAATCCATCCGGTCTTGGGGCTTTGCCGGCTTTTAGTTGTCACACTACAAGTTCCACTTCTTGGAGATCAACAGGCTTGAGGAGCATTTGATTATGCTCTTCTGTAATAAGTTTGGGAATATTGCGGGTAATTTTCTCTATGGCCTGAGATCTGTCCTTGTTTGGTTCTCTGTGCACCTGCTTGAAATAATTTAAAAGTTTAGTCTCTATTTCTTCATGCTTTTCCACTCTGATGCCCTGCTCATTTTGAATATGAGTTATATTATTATGCATCCTGCACTGGATTGTAGTGCTATGAAAGAATTTAGTGTTTTTCTCTCCATCTTTGAGCCACCTGATTCTTGATTTTTGCCTCCACAACGTTTCTTCCTGCTTTTCCTTTTCTGCTAGTTGCATTTCAAGGGTTTTTTCCTGTTCTGCCAGGTCCTCTGATCTGCCCATTGTGATAATCTTCTGTTGTAGCTGCTTCATATCCAACTCAATGTTTGCTTTCGCCGGAAAGATATTGCCAAATGAAGTGTGATTCCAGTGCTTGATCTTACCTTTTAGGTGATTGAGCTTTTGCTGGAATTGGAACATTTTGGAGCCTGGAGGAGGATGGAAGCTTTTCCATTCTATGTTGATTAATTTGTGGAAGTCTGGGTCGGTAATCCAGAAGGCTTCAAAGCAGAAAGGCCTACGAATATTGTTTCCTGGTCAAGACCATTGGAGGGAAATGGGCGAGTGATCAGAGCCCGTGAAGGGCAGGATGGAGGCCGTAAAATCACCCCCAAGATGAATGGCATTGTCAGAGAGTAGAAACCTATCCAACCGAGAAGCAATTTTTTGGTTCCCTGCTCGTCTGTTGTTCCAAGTAAAAACTCCATTATTGGAAGGGAGGTCGATAAGCCAGTTATTCTGGATGAAGTCCTTCAAGAGCGATCCTTCCTGAGAACTTCTGCATCTGCCCCCTCTCCTTTCTTCCAGTCTTGTGACCATATTGAAATCACCTCCTGCAATCCATAATGGGTGCGGTCTGTTCTGGTTGAGAGCCGAGATGGAGTTTAGGATCTCCGCTTTTCGAAATGTTTCCTATGGAAAATAAAAATTAGTTAAGAGCCCATGTTGCTTTGTGCCTATGATATGAAAAATTACTTGGAGGAAATTCCTGTGTGCATGAAAGTTGTTGAGCACGATGGCTCTTGAGTCCCATATAATGGCTAGGCCTCCCGAGGCACCATCTGCATCTACTGCTATGTTATGACTCCCGGGCCAGACTTTAGCAGCTAGTCTATCAAGTGTATTGGAATCACATTTTGTCTCTTGCAAGAATAAAACCTGAGGGTTTTCTTGCATTATCATGTTTTTAAGGATTCGGGTTTTCCTGGGGTTAACTTGGCATACCTGCCTGATTCCACTAAAATTTGACCAACCTTGATTGTTCTCTGAAGAATGGTTTTCCTTCCTCGCTTTTTGATATCTTTGGTTATGAATCGACCATCCCATGGGCCTCCTGTCTATCTACCCAAAGATTTCTGCCTCTGTGCCTGAGATAACACTTCTTCTAGGTTCTTAAGTTGTCCTGGCAGAATGTTGTCGAAGTTGTTTGTGGTTCAAGCTTTTTCTAGACAGGGAAGGTCCAGATTGCCAATGTCTATTGTTTCCGTTTCTTATTCCATAAATTGAGAGTAATCTGGTTCTTCCATTGGTTCCTCTTCTAAGCTAGCATTTGGGTTTGGGATCTCCAACTGCATGGCTTGAGCATTCCATAATATTTCTTTTTGCTTGTCTGAGGTCGAAGCCTCCTTACCTTGAGTATCTGCTTGTGACATTGTGGGTTTTCCTTCCTTTGAGTGGTCGTCGCTCATTGTTTCTGGCTCCGGTGGATTCGTTTGCATTTCCGGCTGGTTGGCTAAGACACCAAAACTGTTGCTTGTTGAGGGCCCGGGTTGACTGGTTTGCACTACCTTTGGTTTTGGAGCATGTTTCTTGTGGGCTTTCCGGCAATTTGTGACCTTGATGAAGCCACCTGCTTCAGAGGCTTCCGGGTCCGAGGCGGGAGGGGGTTTATGTGTTAGAGGGCAATCCCTGAATAAATGCCTAAGGGCATGACATCTTCGACATCGGAAGGGCACATGTTCATAGTCAATCATTTGTATCCATTCAATGTCAAAGTGAGAAATGCTTACCGCATCTGGAAGAGCCTGATTGAGATTCATATATACGCAGATTCTAGCATAAGAAGTGTATCTGCGTGTTTTCGTTTCCTTCGCTATTTTGACAAACTCACCCAGAGTATTTCCTATCGCCTGTAGGGAGTCTTCCTCCTAGTATTCCACTGGAAGCGAGTACAAGCAGATCCACATCGGAGCCCAGCTGAGGTCCTTCTTATCTGGGTTGAAGCGCTCCACCCATCCTCTGAGAAACAAACCAGCTGCATCGAAGAAATAGGGCCCACCGTCAAGAACCCTATTTCTATCCTCCAAGCAGTTGAAGATAGCCATGAAGAACCCTTTCGGCCCCAGCTGCAGGGTGATATGCTTCTTAGGGTGCCATTTCGCATTTATCCAGCTTCTTAAAGCTTTTTCGGTTGGCCACAGACCAATGAATTTCCCTATTAGAGCATGATCTTTCATGAACTGGATCCTTGCATCGATTCGATGGCCTGGTAGTTCTACCCTTGGGCGTACAGAGGCCACTGGTTTGCATGTAGCAGAGCGTACTTCTGGTGACTTTTCATCTTGTTTCACCTGTTGGCTTTCCGGAACTTCATTTTTCTCATTCTGATTTGTAGCTCCCTTTCCTTCCTCATTCAAGAACTGTTCATTGTCGTTTTGTGGGGGAGGTTCATCGCCCTCCCCCGGCTGGGGCTCCATGAGGTCGTGTACCCTCAGTCCGGTGAAGAGATGGACCTGAATCCGTCAGTGATTGCAGAATGCTGCAGATTTACAGAGCCTGCCGTCACTACAGATGTTCAAACCCTAGACTGCAGAGCCAACCTCTCCCCCATCAAAAGCACCGACTTATATTATTAATATTAATTGGTAATTAATATTATAATATTAGCTTGGAGTTAATCTTATAATATTACTAAAGGTTATTACAATAATATTAATATTAATAACAATATTTTAATAATTTGATAAAAAATAAAAATAATAATAATATTTAAAAAAATAAAAATAAATAAAATAAAATAAAATATTACCTTAGTCTATTATTGATAATAATATTCATATTATTAATAATATTAATCTAAAATTAATATAGTAATATTAACTTGAAGCTAATATAATAATATTACTAATGGTTAATGTAATAATATTACTGTAAATAAATAAATAAATAAATAAATAAATAATATATATATATATATAAAACTATTAAGGGTATTTTTAACCGTTGCCCATTCATATAGCCGTTGAAGGACCTGCATGCTCTATTTAACAGATCGATCAAATTTGTTCCTCAACTTCTCCTGACGATGAACCACACTAATTGTTTCGAAACGTGTCGACAAATGATTCTCTATGTGATTTTGCTGAAATCATTCTCACAATCAAGATCCATCTAACTAAGGTAAGGAAAATCGTGATAAAAGTATGAGGCCCGCCATGGAAAGAAATCCATTAAAGGGATCTAAAAGAAGAAATATAATAGATCTTGAATATCAATAAAGAAATGAATCATATCTAAGGAAAACCTTCAGAAGATATGTCACATCAAGTTACCCTCACGCCACCATGTATCAAAACATATTTTTTTGTAATTATTTCTGATGCGTGAAATGTGGACACAAAGAAATGGATTGGAGAACCTATGAAGATTATATCAAGTATAAAGGATATGATCAAATTCCGAGGCTCAGATATATAGGTGATACAATTAGAATTTATGACAATAAGTCATATTACCCATTCCTACCAATATGAGGAAAAAATACAAAACATTATGAGGGTCATCATGAAGGAAAAATAACTCATGATTATCGAATCAATTTGAGATGATATAAGGCAAAGGGACTCTCTATTAACTCAAGGATGAACACCAATGAATGGAGAATGAAATAGGAGGGACCAATATTAGATATAACCTCTCAAGTCTAACCCATTGGTGAAGTGTTCTTCAAAGATCATAAATGTTAGATAGGGAACTTGAAGAAACAGTACTATGGAAGATAAATATAAGATTTTTATATACTAGGAAGAGGGAGAAATTTACTAGGGAAGTTATGCAAAAGTAGTATATATATAGCTAAGCTAAAAAACCCATAGATGTTAAGCAGTTCATTTTGAGTGAGATATGTGTTTAAATGACAAGTGAAAGTGATATTTCACACAAGGTTGATTTTAAGGGGATATGACATTATGCATCTATGAAGAATTTTTACTAACAATTCCTACATGTGAACAAATTTCTCATGGCAGGAAAATGCACGAGAAGAGAGTTTACCAAAGGGGTGATATTCACATATCATGGATCATATTCTTAGGGGGAGAATTCTTTCATAATAAAATAGGTCCACAAGAAAGTGCACGAACAATTATGAATCATTGATGAGAATCTATGATCAGTAGCACCCTTTTCCATTGATGTTAAAGGGGGAGAGAATATATACATTTGGAAAATGACACTACACATTAGGAAAATAATGAAAATATAAAAGGGAGAGAGAATGTAGGTATTCGAAAGGAGAAACCT